>JARYGA010049151.1:0-24699 GCA_030545235.1 Helianthus tuberosus | reverse complement strand
CAAAATATATAATTGTTACAATGTTTTTGGGCTCGTTAAAAGGTCACTCAGAGGTTACTTTCAACATGGTGACACTTTTAACACTTATGCTTCATAAGATCCATATTTTGAGCTCAAACGAGTTTCTAAGTTTGATAAATTATTCGTTAAAGAATACGAACGTCGTGTGAGGTCAATCAGAGGCACAAGAATGGCATGTTGACACTTTGGATCCCTTTATTCACATATTTACATTGTTTGACAATTCCAGTCCCTCGAAAATAATTCCTTACACGTTTAAAGCCCATGACACGTGTATTTATTCTATTAGTCGTGATTTTATGAGGTGTTACATTCTTTGATTTTCAAGATCTAGGGTTTTCACACCATTTTTACATCTTTCAACAAAAACCCACAAAAATCACTAATCAAGAGCGCATGTGACCTAGCAAATGGTTAGATTCACTAAGTCTAATACCATGGTTGTGATGCCAATTGAAATACTGGACCGACAACCATGATTAGTAAGAGATTAAGTTCGTAGATGGAAGGTTAGAGATAAATAATAAACTTTCTTGTATTGATTCGGACAACTTAACGTTACAACCGACTCATTATAAGTCATCCTATCAAAGCGAAGGAGCATACATCATCCAAATCCAAAGAGACATAGTGGTCTCTTCCCCACTTTGAGAAAACATTGTTTGCAAGTGACACCAAAACAAGTATATATAGGAGAGGGAGATTCCAAACAACATACCCATGTCACTTGCAAATTCCAAACATCATCCCATTTCACTTGGAAATTTTGAACAACTACTTTTCTCACTTGCAAACGCACAAAGTCAAATCAAAAACTCTTTCATTTGACCACTTCAAATGAATGGGTCTAAACACATTGTTTTGATCATTCACTAACTAATACATAATCAGCTTAAAATTTAATCTAGTTTATTCGCACAACAACGAGCACAAAACGGCACCAACATTAACTATTACAGTCCATTTGTTTAAAAATTGCCAAAAAAATACTAGTTTAAAAATTGCCAAAAAAGTACTAGTCTTCCAACTGACATTGATTGTAATTCGAAAAATTAGTTGGCCGATGCTTTTGATTGTGATGGGGAAGTTAGGTGGTTGGCGATTTCGATGCTGGTGTAACCGGTTGACGGAGACAGATCTAACGCTGGTGGGGGTGAAGGAGGATATCCAGCGGAGGGGAGCGATGGGGGTGAAACTGAGACGTCCAAACAGAGTTGTGGAGCTGGAGCAGCTGATGATCTGCCAGGATCTAAAGAAACGGGGAAAGTGAAATGTAAAGAGAAGAATATTGGTACTTTTTTGACGATTTTTAAACCAATAGACTGTAGTGGTTATTTTCAACAAAACATAAGGACAAAAAACGTAACTAACCCTTTATTTATTTTAATTTTGTTTTTAATAACATGGGCATTATGGTCATTTAAAATAAACTAATAGAAAAATTATGTGGCGTTAGTAAGGGTGGATTATAATGGTTACAAAAGCCAAAGTAAAGAGAATGTACAAGCATTTTTGTTAACTAATGTATTTTAATGATTATTTTTAACAAACCATACAGATGGAAAACCTAATTAACTAAAAAAATATATATTTCTTATCTTGGTACATGTTTGTAACCTTTTATGAATCGAGTGTGTGGGTGAACGAGCTTTCGTAGTTGTTTGATGGTTTGCTATTTTTTTATTATTAGAAAATGCCTTGGTTTTGGAAACATTTGCATTTACATTTCAATTGTGTTTCTAGAGCATTACATACCAACCTTTGTTTTTATTACAAAAATACCTATTTTGTATGACTAACAAAGAAAAAGAATCTCTCATCTTTTAGGTTTCGAGTTTGTGTCACTTTGTAATGTTGATTCTCAATATGTTAACCGAAATTATAGAATCACTGCAATGTTCAATATCACTTTCAATATATGGTCCGTGCAATGTTCAATATCACTTTCAATATATGGTCAGAGAAATCAGGGAATAGAGCTCACGTGTTAAAAAAATAATATTCATTTCGATTTTCTTAGGAAAAATAATAACGATTATACCAGTGTTGCCTAAATTTTAGTTTAGCACAAAATCGTTTAATTTGGTAGTTAGATGGCGTCAAATTAACTTGTGATATTAAATGAAACTATTTTTCAGAACTCACGCTTTGCGGCAAAACCGTTACATCAAACAAAAAGTATACGTAAAAACATTTAACCGAGCACTCGTATTGCGGTGGTTAACTCGTAAAAATTTGACCAAAATGTAAAATATAGAAAAGAATAACTAACTCAACTTATGACCCCACGCGTTGCGACATGAAAAGTACGGGGGAAAACAAAGTTGAAGTTAGAAAACTATTTAGGTTAAAAAAGAAAAAGAATTTGTGACAAATTGTTAAACTTAAAAAGAATGAGACTAAAAGTAAAGAAAAAGTTAAAATAAGTTGAATAGAAAATATGTGAGGGGGAGAAACGTTATTATTATTTTTTTAGTTATTAAATTATAGATAGATAATATAATTACTTGTTTAATAATTTAGTTTCTATAAAAAATGATTATTATTATTTTTTTAAATAGTTGAATATTCAATTTGGTTGTTAGTCAGTAGCAAATTGGGTTGTCGGTAACCGGTTGTCATTGGCAAATGCTAAGAATTTTTTTGTACCTTTACCCGATTTAATAAGCCAACCTCATACAACCCTTACTATGTAAAGAGCCGGGTGTTTTTAGTATATTTATCATAAACTTAAATACTTTTTTGTGAGAATGTTTAAAAATAGAAGGAATATCCTCTACCTGCGGTCCTATATTTCTAAATTTTGACTTACATGTATGGAATGTTAATTTTTTTTATAGAAATTTGTTTCATTCAATGTTTTTGTATTTTTGGTAAATAACTCATATGCGTCACCATCTTAGAGCATATTCATTAATCAACATGTGTAGGTGTTGTATTGTCTAAACCATATGTATCCTACTCCACAATTAACTTGTCTCGAGTATGTGGAACGTATTTCAAATTTATGACTGCTATAAAAAACTACTCATCAATAGCAAATAAGCCATTGCTCAAATTTTACTTTCAGCCATCTTTTAGAATAGCCGTGATTTGTTTAATAACATGCCACTACATAGCATGATACTAGTAAAGCCATTTAGTATATGTAACATTTTCCAATATATAAATGAAGAACTTGAGGATGATATTACATGCGCTCTTTATGAAAAGAATAGGTATTAAGGCAGCGACCCCCTTTGGTTATAGTAATATAATATTAACTTAATCCATACCATATGAGCGGTTTACAATGGTAGATACAAATAGATTTGTTTAAATAGCCTTTCATTGTATCTATCATGATTTTTATTAGAGCGTGTGACATACTTGTTTCTCGATTTTCAGAAACGACACATGGGAGGTTTCCTTGGATAACCTACCGATTAACTTCTTGCCCTATACATGTAATAATATGTCAGTAAGGCTACACGGTATGGTTGAGACTCATCCTTGGAGGAAGACCCGCACGTAGATCGGGTGTGAGGATGGAGCAAGGATGATGGATGTAAGGAAATGGGGGATGGGCCTAAAATATGTATGTATATGTTGTATGTATATGTTGTATGTATATGTGTGTGAGAGAGAGGAGACCCGTCCAATTCGTCAAGGGCTGGACGATCTAGACGAAGGAGGCACGGCGACGAAACAACGGAAATGGAGAGGGGGGTCGGCGCCGCCCCGGGACGTCCCTCGACGACCCCCGTACTGTAAAGCCTAAGAGATTGAAGGGGTATGGTCCCAAAAAGCCGCGCAATCCTCCTACAAGGTCGAGTTGGACCATACTCCTTAGCCAACAATTTTCTTATTTTGTCAACCTCGCGCGAGATACACCACATCTTGTAATGCGGCGCGAGGTCAGAATAACAAGAGGCTCCAATTAACAACACTTAGCATTATGAAAAGAATGTGCAATAGACCAATACCACGCGCGAGGTTTTTACGTGCTCAACAAGGGCCTCGCGCGTTAACAGCGCAAGACTATTCCAAAATAGTACACAGTACAAGTGGCAGAAAAAAGAGCCAATAAGCGCCCTTCTGACCCTACTCAATCGTGCTCCACGATCGTCTGACATGAAGGAGACAAAAAGTACTCAAGGACGCCTACATGGCACCAATCATGAGGCAGAGACAACTGCCCCACGATCTCCACTTACCTGCTGATGGCAGGACGGCGGCCAGGCCGACAACCATGACACATGGCTCCAATCACTGTGCGCCAGCACCAAAGAACTCTCAGAAACCACTAACGGTCGAGACAAGTGAGACAAAGAGCATATCGCCCAAGTTGTCGACCTCCGGCCCAAGGCCCATCAGCCCATATCCTCTTACACCTCTCCGGCTATAAATAGGGACCTCAGGTTAAACATTCCATTCCCTCTACTCTCCCACTTAATACTTAATTATCTCCTAAGCACAGTCGCTTATTCTCACGCCGGAGCCCGGTTAAGAGGGAAACCCCCACATTCCCCTCTTAACGAGTAACGGTGTTTTGTTTTGCAGTTAACCACGGTCATTAAGGAGCTCAGGAAGCCATAAGAAGATTAACCACTATGCAAGGAACATAAACCAAACTGATTATCCTCCAATTAGTTCCGTGTTTCTTCATTGGCGCCCATCGATTTTTTCTACAAACCACTCTCATCTTCGTTCCTGAGTTTTTCGTTGTTTTTCTTTCTTCGATCCATGGCTGGTCAAGGAATCGTACCTGAGTTCGTGGGTTTCGGTGAAAACCCAAATGCAGCGTTGGGGGAAGGTAATCAAAATGGCCAACCCCAACACTTTGAAGAAGTTGGTGAAGTCGAAGTAGCCAACACCGGGGGTCCGTGCGGGAGCTTCACCCGCATCACTCAAAACACCCCAGGAAACAACGGTGCTGGACCTTCAAACCCAGCTCCACCTCAGAACATATCGGCGCTATTAGGGCTACCAGAAGGCGAAACCCCAGCCTCATGGTACGCCAAGCAACTGGCCACTATTAACGAAGCGTATCAGTCCTTGAGCGCTCAGCAAGCAGTTTTAACGGCAGAACCGTCCTTGGTCACACCAACCGGCCCCAGCCACGGGCCGCGCCAGATGCCGGTCCCGCAATACATTCCAAGAAGAATTAACAGACCTCCCCCCACCCGAAGGTTAAGCGTGCAGGACACGCGAGATACACGGGGGGAGACAGAAAGCTACTATGACGAACCGTCAAATTCCCGAAGAGGCCCAGTTCATAGCCGGCTCACGCCGCGCAACATGAACGATGAGTGGGAAGAAACTGACCCGAACGATCCAACCTGGGAAAACGATGACGAATCTTCGGTCTTCAATCATTTGCAAAGAAATCACGAGTATTACAAGCCAAGGCAACATGTTGGTTATACCGAGGAGGCGGAGCGCGACTTTCGCCTCGCCTATCGACCAGAAGAAGCTATAGAGCACTCAAAGTTCATCCCAAAGATAGCACTAGCGCCGCTCAAGAGAGAAAAGTTGCCTCCGACCGTCGGAAAGTTCAACGGATTGACTGATCCAGACGATCACGTCAGAGTGTTTACTAGCGTGGGCTGCATGGGAGGTTGGAACATGCCCATGTGGTGTCATTTGTTTATCCAAACATTAACGGGGGCTGCTCGCGCCTGGTTCGACAGCCTTCCTCCGGGAAAAATAAAATCATGGGTAGATTTCAGGACCCAGTTTCTGAGTCACTTCAGTCAGCAAAGGCGATACCAACGCGACACAGCTGAAGTTGAAGATATCTGGCGAAGAGATAATGAGGGTTTGGAAGATTTCATTACGCGCTTTAACAAAGAATGTTTGGAGATTGGTGGCGTGAGTGAACAACTCATGCGCTGCCATTTCAAGAAAGCAATCCGTTGCGATAGCCTGATTAGAACCATCACTGGGAAAGATGGAATGCCAAAGGAGTGGGACAAACTCATGGAAGCCCCGAAGATAGTCGCGCAAACGGAAGAGTCTCTCGCACGAAACAACAACTATCGTTCTGAAGATAGATTTTCCAAAGGGGGTCACCCGCGCGATGACAACAGGCGCAACAAAGGCAAAAACCCTGGGTGGAAGGCCAACCACTCCAGCGGTTATAGCGATCGACCCCGTTACGAAGAACGATCCCGTTACAAAGAAGACGCGCGTGACACCATTGACCGCATCGGTTATAGAAAGGCAGTGCGAGACGATAATCGTGAAAAGCATTGGACTCCGCTCATAAAAACACCAAAAGAGGTGCTAATGACGGAGAACCATGACTTTAAGGCTCCCAGGCCTATGACGAACAAAAAGGGACAAGACCCCAATCTGTATTGTGATTTCCACAAGGATACAGGCCATTTAACAGATGATTGCTACAGCTTGCGACAAGAGATCGAGAGAGCACTAAAGAGTGGAAAGCTGAGCCACTTAGTGAAGAATGTGCGCAAAGAAACGCGACAGCTCCATCGCCACGATGAAGGAAATCACAAGAAGGTTCGACGCCTGGAAACACACATGGTCAATGGACCAAGGTATAGCGCAAGAGAAAAAGGCAAGAGACCTTATGAGCCTTCATGGCAAGAACAGCAAGTTATTTTCCAGGTGGTGCGCGGGGGTCCCCGAGCCACACGACCCATCGTCATCACCGGTATCATCGGACATTACGAAACTGAATACGTCTTCATTGACCCGGGGAGTACAGCAGACATCATCTATGAACAATGCTTTAACCAGTTCGACGAAGAAGACAAAGCGAGACTCGAACCAGTTGACTACCAACTGTCTGGGTTCTGTAACGAAATGGTCTTCCCGTTAGGCCAAATTAGCTTCCCCGTCACACTCTCTGACGGGAAGCATTCGAGGACAACAAACGTCAACTTCATGGTGATGCCTGTTAAGTCAAGACATGACGTGCTGATCGGGAGAGAGACGCAAGGTGAGCTGAATATGATTACTTCCACCCCCCACTCAGCGATTGGTTTCCTAACCAAGACGGGGGTGGCAATCGTTTATGCAAAGAAAGAAGTGATGTCAACTGAGGAGATGCGCCCAACAAAAGCAGCGAAGGTTTCAGCAACCGAGCCCGAAAAATGGGTTTTAAATCGCAAATATCCGGAGCAAACGGTGACGATAGGTCACGCTATCTCACCAAACATCAGAACTCGCCTCAAGAAGCTCCTATTCAAGAACATGGACATTTTCGCCTGGACCCCGGCCGACATGACCGGAGTCCCGCGCGACATCACAGAGCACTGTTTAAACACCTACCCCGCGGTTGAGCCGAAGGTCCAAAGAAGGCGCAGCCTAGGGGCAGACAAGACAAAAGCAATGAATGAGCAAGTTTGCGAGTTACTTAAAGTCGGCATCCTGCGAGAAGTACGTTATCAGAGTTGGGTTGCGAACCCCGTAATGGTAGAGAAGTCTAGTGGCGGATGGCGAATGTGCGTCGACTATACCGATCTCAACAAGGCATGCCCTAAGGATTGCTATTCCTTGCCTGAGATCGACAAAAAGATAGACTCTCTCGCGCCATATAGATGGAAGTGCTTCTTGGATTGCTACAAGGGGTACCATCAAGTTCAAATGAAGCTCGAGGATGAAGACAAGACAGCTTTCCGCACGGATCTGGGGATTTTTTGCTATACGAAGATGCCTTTCGGCCTGAAAAATGCTGGCGCCACATACCAGCGATTGATGGACAAGACATTCGCAGGTGACATCGGAAAGCATATTGAAGTTTACATCGATGATCTAGTGGTCAAGAGTCCAGAAGAAGACCAAATGTTGAAAGACATCGAGAAAACGTTCAATTCACTGCGCAGCGTAAACATGAAGTTGAATCCAGCTAAATGTTCTTTTGGCATGGAAGAAGGAAAGTTTCTAGGCTTCATAGTCACCAACGGCCGCTTCAAAGTGAATCCAGAAAAAGTCCAGGCAATAGAACGGATGCCATCGCCGCGAACAATCAAAGAAATGCAACGGTTGGCCGGCCGCCTCGCCGCGCTTAACCGCTTTTTGTCGAATCACGCCGCGAAGTCGTACCCTTTTATCAGCACACTGCGCAATTGTGTGAAGAAGCAAGAGTTCAAATGGACACCCGACGCAGAAAAGGCTTTCCAACAAATGAAAGCATGTCTGATCGAACTTCCTACCCTGACCGCGCCGTTTGAAAAAGAGCCACTCGTATTGTACTTATCCTCTTTCGATAAGGCAGTAGGGTCGGTGTTATTAGTGGAAAGAAATGGAGTTCAAACTCCAATTTATTATGTCAGCAGGGTACTCACTGACCCGGAAACGAGATATTCCACGATGGAAAAATTGGTTCTTGCGCTGCTACATGCTTCCCGAAGGCTGCGCAGATATTTTACAGGGCATGTGATCACCGTACTTACCAATTTCCATATCGGCACGATACTTCAGAAACCAGAAACATCAGGAAGGCTCGCCAAATGGGCAATCGAGTTGGGAGGCCACAACATTCTGTACCGGCCACGCCCAGCTATCAAGGGTCAAGTTCTAGCGGACTTCATCACAGAAGTCCCAGCTGATAAAATCAAGGATTGTGAGCTTGTTGAAACTCCAGTGAAAGACACGACAAACGAGACTTGGATGCTTTATACTGACGGGGCTTCAAACGAGGATGGCGCGGGAGCTGGATTGCGCCTCGTAAGCCCCGAAAACCATGAATTTACTTACGCCATCAAGTTGGACTTTAAAAACACCAACAACGAGGCGGAGTACGAAGCATTTCTGGCAGGCTTGCGCCTCGCCATCAAAATGGGAGCTAAAAATCTACAAGCACATGTTGATTCACTCTTGATAGCCAGCCAAGTCAACGGTATATACGATGCAAAGGGTGAAGTCATGGCCCTATATCTGGAACAAGCAAAAGAGTTGCTTCAACAATTCAAGTCTCACAAAGTCATCCACATCAATCGCTCCGAAAACAAACCAGCCGACGCCTTGAGCAAGCTTGCTTCAACATCCTTCCAACATCTTGCCAAAGATGTAAGGATTGAGGTACTCAAGAACCCTTCAGTCTTGTTACGACAAGTCAATGTGATTGAGTTAGGGCAGCCATCCTGGATGACCCCTATCATTCAGTACTTGAAAGAAGGAATACTCCCAGAGAATAAAGCAGAGGCAAGAAAGATTCAGAACAAAGCTCTGCAGTACAAAATGAATGGTGGTATCTTATACCGCAAGTCCTTCTTGGGGCCACTACTGCGCTGCGTGGACCCCCCAAGATGCGAATTATCTGATAAGGGAGATTCACGAAGGAATCTGCGGCATCCATGTGGGACCACGCATGGTTTTTGCGAAGATCATGAATGCCGGATATTACTGGCCAGGGATGCATGTTGATGCCCTGAAGGAGCTGTGCAAGTGCGACTCCTGTCAGCGGCACTCTCCGAAAACCCTGCGCCCCAAGAACGACCTGATCCCTGTATCCACTGCCTGGCCTTTCCAGCAGTGGGGAATCGACATGGTGGGACCTTTCCCAGAGGCTCCAGGCGCCGTCAAGTTTATAATAGTAGCCGTCGATTACTTCACAAAGTGGGTGGAGGCCAAAGCCCTTGCTTCAACTACAGCCATGATGGTGCGCAAGTTTATTTGGGAACACATCATCTGTAGGTTTGGCCTCCCACTCAAGATTGTAACAGACAACGGCACCAACTTTGCGTCTGAGGACCTCCAGAAGTGGTTGTAGGAAATGAAGATAGAACACACTTTCTCCTCCGTGGCGCATCCTCAGGCCAACGGACAGGTCGAAAGTGTAAACAAATGTATCGTCGATGGGATAAAGGCCCGATTGGGCACGAAGCGAAGAGGCTGGGTGGATGAGCTCCCAAGTATCTTGTGGGCCCACCGGACCATGCCAAAGACAAGCACCGGCGAGACCCCTTTTAGCCTAGTTTATGGCTCAGAAGCGGTTATCCCGGCAGAAGTTGGCCTGCCCTCTCCGCGCTTGACAGCAGTCAGCGCAATCAACAACGAGGCAGAGCGTCGTCTTGACTTGGACTTACTAGAAGAAAGGCGCGAAATTGCGCGAATCAAAGAAGCCAAGTACAAAACGCAACTAGAAAGATACTACAATGCGCGAGTCCGCATATGTACCTTCACTCCAGGGGAATATGTTTTTCGAGACAACGAAGCCTCAAACGCGGAACGCCCAGGAAAACTAGCACCCAAATGGGAAGGCCCATACTTGGTTCATGAAGTGCTAGGAAAAGGGGCTTACAAATTACGCACCCTGGACGGACACATCATTCCGCGCACGTGGAATGCGCAACAACTGCGCAAGTGCTATATATAACTACTATCGGCCCTGCGCCATTACCCACCCATGTTGGCCACGCGCCTTTGTAATTACTCATGTTGGCCAAGCGCCTATTTTGCTACTTACGCAATGTATCTTGGCCTAAGCGCCTACTTAATCAATGAAAGCATACGACATGCTCTTTTATCACGACTGACTTCTTTCGTTACAAATGCATGTTAAACTTCTGATTAACAAGAAAACACTCCAGCCATGCCTCCAAGGTCCTCCGCGAACGTAGCGCGAGACCGGGCAGTTACTCACACAAGAGCCATGCTTACATTTATTCTCGCTAATTTAACCTAAGTTTCTAACAACAATGCAATAATTGTAACGAAACGGAAAAAATTCATGTTCAAACAAAATCGCATCAATGGCATAAAGGCAAACGTCATCCATTAAAAGGCGCGACTGCGCAAGAAGTTACATCAGAAACTTACAGAAATTCTCAAGGCACAAAGCCATACAAAACCTATCTACTCGAAACAATCTCAAACATCATCACCATCATGCTTGTCGCCACCATCGCCTTCATCATCGCCATCATTCCCAGCTGCCTCCTCATCTGATAACTCAACCGTTATAGGTGGATCAAGAATGCCCTTAAGGCGCTGGCACCAGTCATCATGTTCCAAAGCCTTGGCAACTAAATCCATCACAGGCAGTGACAAGTGGTCATAAGCATGTTCAGCGCGTGTCAGCGCGGCACTAGCCTGGTCAGTAACCGAACAATGGCTGACGTCAAACTCCTATCCAAGTGCTTCTTCAACGTGTTGTGCGCATTCTAGGTACCCTCCTCGGTGACCAACAGCGCGCGCAGCATCGGTCAAAGCAGCGACAGCACGGTCCAGCTCTCCAGCATTGAGAATGGAGTTGGCAATCTACAGCAGAGCTTGCGCATTAAAACAACTTCTAACAATATACCCTTCGGAAGGGAAAAAGGATAACATACCAGCACTACTCCATGGCCGCGCATCCATTCGGCCTCAGAAACGAGAGTGTCAACAATGCCCTGAGCTTCAGCATAATTAGTTTGTGCTACATTGAGGGCAGAAGTGCTAACATCACGCGCTTCATCAGCTCGTTGCTTGGCCTCCTCAGCAGTTGCGGCCTTAACCTTCTCAGCCTCCAGATCAATCTCCAAGGACTCGCATTTATCAACCTGATCATTCAGGCGGCGTTTCAATTCCGCAATCTCGACATCCTTGGCATGCAAGTCCTTATCTTTGCTTGACAACTGAGCCTTCACCTCAGCCAACTCAACCTAAAAGGAATAAAGGGACTTAGGCTATTTTATAAAACAAAGTACAGAGGAAAGGTATAAGTTGCACAAACCTCAACCTGCTCCTTAGCAACCTGTGCAGCTTGCGTATCCTCGACCTTGCCGGTCAATTCAACAACCTTGGCTTCAAGGTTGACAATCTTGTTACGATCCGCAGCCACGCGCTCGTTATCTTTCGCACATATGCGCTTGAACTCGGTTTTCTCCTTAGCCAGTTGCTGTTCAGCAGTATGAAGTTTATTTTTCAGGGCCTTGCGCCCCCACTCTTCAGACTTTCGGTCAGCCTCGAACTTCGCCTTCTGCTCATCAAACGCAGCTCTAGATTTCTCCAAGTCAGCAGCACGCCTCAGTATGCGATCGCGATACTTCTCCCAATCATCCCTCTCCCTAACCATGGTTCGCCATTCCCGGACAATTTCTTGGTTAGCGGCGCGGGTGTTGGCTTCACCAACAACATAGGCATGATAGAGCCCACTGTGAGTCCGCGCCCGTTGACGATCCAATTCCCCCGGAGGAATCGAATTCACCAACCAGTCATGGCAAGGCGCGAACTCGAGGAAAGTATCCTTCTGCTTTAAACCCCAAGGCGGATTGTGCGGAGCGTCACCGCGACTCTCTTCAGTGTAAGACTTGTAATAGATATCCCCCACTGTATCCCGGGGGCCTATCGGAGAGCGCGGCGGCGCGCCAGCTTTCACACCACCCGACCAGCAGATGAACCTGAACCCGCGCCTCTGGCAATAGAAATACCAGCAGGCCTTTCAGCAGCAGATTTCTCCTTCTCCTTCTCCAGGGTTCTCTCCTTTCCCTTCTCCTTCTCAGCATCAGCAAGAGCCTTCTCAGCAGCTCTTCTCTCCTGCTCAGCCTTCTTCTTCTCATCATCGGCTTTCTTCTTTTCCTACTCTGCCTTCTTCCTCTTTTCTTCAGCAGCTTTTTTCTTGCGCGCCTCTTCAGCCTGGCGCTGGTCTTCCTCAGCTTTCTTCTTCGCCTCAGCTTCCTTCCTCCTGTCTTCATCAACTTTCCTACGCTCCTCATCAGCCTTCTTCTTCTCTTCGGCAGCCTTTGCCTTATCGACCTCAGCAACATGTTTGCCCTTGTCATGCTCAGCCCCAGCAGTCTCGGAAGATTTGATGATAATCTTAGGCCTTTTTGGCTCTGGCTCCGTAAAAACAACACCCTTCTCAGGGGTCTTCTTCTTGCCCTCTGCATAAATCAAAGGGTCAAGACACAAAAAAAAATAAAAAAAAAACTAAAAACAAACTATACCAGGAGAGAATTGATAGAGTGAGCGCAAATTGCTCTGTTTACCAAGCACCAGAGCTCCTCCAGCCTTCGACGCCACAGTCACACCAGCAGTCGCCCCGCTCCTGGTCCTTTTTCTGCTGATCAACTTTCCAGCAGCTTCTTCTTCTTCCTCCTCTTCTTCCTCTTCCACATGCTCAGCAGAGGAAGGAGTAGCGCCAGCATCCGGGTTGCGAGAACCCGCGCCACCTTCACCCTTTAAGCGACCTGCTCCGTCTTTACCTTCGCCTACGCGCGACAAACCCTCTAATGAGTCACTAATTATCACATAATCTTTTAAGTCACTTTGACGAAGACGAAGACTACCTTTACCAGCAGCTGCGCGGCTACTCCCGCCCTTCTTGCTTGTCACTTCGGGCTCACCCGTCTTCTTCTTCTTTGGGGGTTTCTTCTTCTTCTCTTCAGGGTCGATACCCAGGTCGCGCAACACACCTACAAAGATGGTAGACCAGGAACTTAACTCCCCGGTTGAAGACCCCACAGACTCTTCGCTGGAAAGATAGACAACCTCTTTCCCAGCAGAAGTGATAGAGCGCAAGGGACGAGGGTTAGGTATATGCGCACCTTCAGTGGCGGTAGGCGGCGTGGCAAACGCATCAGCAACAGGGTACATAAAGTTAACCCGTATCTGGTGATACCAGTATTCTTCTCCGTCTCGAAGCGGGCGCACACTCATGGAACCACCAAAAGTGGCAAAGGCAGCTTGATATAAACACGCCTCTACACGACAAATCACATAAATAAAAATCAAGCAACGAAAAAAGATCAGTGACGATAAGGAAATTACTAACCTCTATCATCGATCATCAAGATAGGAACTTCCTGGCTATCAGGAAGCCATTGGTCGCTCATCCGCGCCGCCACCAAGACATTCTCCCCAAACACCCGGTTAGGGGTGGGGGTAAGCTCCCGATACCAAGCCTCGGTCTTGGGGATTGGCAAGTCTTCTTTAACAATCGCCTCATTCCAATCACGGAACGTCATAGCAATGGGAATAACCTCCTCTCGAATATAAAAGAATTTCGGTTTCCAGTCATGAAAACTCTTGGGAGGATTTAGAAATACCTTCTTGGCGGCGCCACGACTGGCAAAAGAGTAGAAGCCCATATTTCTCTGAAGTTGATAAAAGGCTCGAAACTTCTCGACAGTGGGCTCGATGCCATGAGCCCAGCACAAGAACTCGAAATGTCGAACCCGGACCATTCCGGGTGGGCTCATCTGAGAGATATGAAACCCATAATATCGAAGGATATGTGCCATAAAGTTGGTCGCCGGCAACCGGAAATTACCTTGATGGAAGAAGTCTTCGAACAAGGTAATGTACCCCGGCGGTGCATCAGCGGCCGTCTGGTTCTGGCCGGGGTACCGGGCATCCCACTCCGGTGGGAACCGGAAACTTCGGGAAAGCTGTTCAAACAGCCCTAGATCCCACCGGAGAACAGGTACAGGGCCTTCTTCTCCGGGATTATCTTCGTGTTGTTCTTCAGCCATTGATAGTCAGCAAAAGAAACCCTGAATATTTCGAAAACGGGTTGAAGGCCTACTACGACACTTCTTGAAGACTCGAAGATCTGCTATTTGTTCTTCAAACGGTTTGAAGGTGCAAAGAATTTGAGAAGAGATGGAGAAAAACAGAAGGAAGTGACGACCCCTCACATCCCTTCAGATATATATACCCATCGCATTTAATGCGATGGGTAAACGTGCCGAAGTCGCCGCAAGCAAGGCCAACCAGAAAGCGCCACGTAGGGCGCGTTTCCCGGAGTGACGGTTACCACACGCGCGTGGGCCTCACTCTCCTGACGACAATCTGAACCGTCAGCGACAAGTTGATGACAACCGTCAGGGGTCAACTCAAGCGTCACCAACCACGACTTTTTCACCAACCCGTCAGAAAATTCAAATTTCAAGAATTTTCCCGCCAAAAGTCACTACAAACTTCATGAAGAAGTTAAAATAGCAAAGACCGAGCCAGACATGGTAGTCGCGCCGTAATAACCAGCAAAGTTTATTCGCGCGCTGCCTACCATCATCAAAAAATCATTTTATACTTCTTATTTCTCTAAGTCCAGAGCTCCAACCATGTACCTCGCGCATGGTGCAGCACTGGACTGGGGGGGACTTGAAGGGGTATGGTCCCAAAAAGCCGCGCAATCCTCCTACAAGGTCGCGCGGGACCATACTCCTTAGCCAACAATTTTCTTATTTTGTCAACCTCGCGCGAGATACACCACATCTTGTAATGCGGCGCGAGGTCAGAATAACAAGAGGCTCCAATTAACAACACTTAGCATTATGAAAAGAATGTGCAATAGACCAATACCACGCGCGAGGTTTTTACGTGCTCAACAAGGGCCTCGCGCGTTAACAGCGCAAGACTATTCCAAAATAGTACACAGTACAAGTGGCAGAAAAAAGAGCCAATAAGCGCCCTTCTGACCCTGCTCAATCGTGCTCCACGATCGTCTGATATGCAGGAGACAAAAAGTACTCAAGGACGCCTACATGGCACCAATCATGAGGCAGAGACAACTGCCCCACGATCTCCACTTACCTGCTGATGGCAGGACGGCGGCCAGGCCGACAACCATGACACGTGGCTCCAATCACTGTGCGCCAGCACCAAAGAACTCTCAGAAACCACTAACGGTCGAGACAAGTGAGACAAAGAGCATATCGCCCAAGTTGTCGACCTCCGGCCCAAGGCCCATCAGCCCATATCCTCTTACACCTCTCCGGCTATAAATAGGGACCTCACTCCACAGGTTAAACATTCCATTCCCTCTACTCTCCCACTTAATACTTAATTATCTCCTAAGCACAGTCGCTTATTCTCACGCCGGAGCCCGGTTAAGAGGGAAACCCCCACATTCCCCTCTTAACGAGTAACGGTGTTTTGTTTTGCAGTTAACCACGGTCATTAAGGAGCTCAGGAAGCCATAAGAAGATTAACCACTATGCAAGGAACATAAACCAAACTGATTATCCTCCAATTAGTTCCGTGTTTCTTCAGAGATGGTGACAGAGAAAGGAGCCTGAGTTGCCTTCTGTTATCATCAATTTCGGGATCTTTTGACTCCAGTTGTCTGCTGCTGTTTCCTGATTTAAAGGAATTTCCTTAAAACATATGCATGTACCATAA
The DNA here is from genome assembly GCA_030545235.1 of Helianthus tuberosus. Classification (NCBI taxonomy): domain Eukaryota; kingdom Viridiplantae; phylum Streptophyta; class Magnoliopsida; order Asterales; family Asteraceae; genus Helianthus; species Helianthus tuberosus. The sequence goes on along the minus strand of JARYGA010049151.1, from coordinate 8,622 downwards.
TAGTTTTCAGCTTTCCAGAGCATTCCTTAAAACATATGCATGTACCATAATAGTTTTATCTCTTTGATGTTGAGTTAGAGGCCTCATACGCCCTTCTATTTGGCTAGTAACTTTCACTTGAACTTTGATTGGGAGTGGGAGAATGGTTGTGGCCAATGTAACGTCTGAGGATGGTTTCTTTGTGTATGAAATTCTCATATTGTGGAAACAAGCTTTTGGTGTTTCATCTTTTTGCCTATGCAGTGCACAGTTGCAGTTTTTATGATATGGCCTCTGCTGTTTCTCCACTTCTGACATTGATATGCTTCCGTCAAAAACACAATGTTGTATCATCCGAGCTGTTACGGATGCCATTTATCGTTGTGAGTTCACGTGCCTACTTGAATATTATATGCTTTTGTGACTTGAAATGATTACGTGGTTCTGGTAGAGTGGGTTTAGTCTATGAAAATAGGATGATTCTAGTTGGGTTTAAATAGCACTAGACATTGATAAAAGAGTTACATTTGTAGGTGAAATCTAGGTAGACAAGATGCTACATGAGTTTTACCACAACTAATAAATAAACCTTGGTTCTAGGATTCTTCCTACAAGATTCGTACCATTAGATTACTCAGTTTTGTTTCTTCCTTGCTTTTCATTATGGAAGCTTCTCTCTTTAGGGAGGGAGGAAGTTTGACTTCGGACATGTCAAAGTGAACGAATGTGTTGCTTTTAGAATCTGAATATTTACATTGTGATTGCAGTAGCTTAAGTAACATTTGTTTTATTATCCAAAAAGTGATCATTTAGTATGGTTTACCAACTGAACGTATCTCTCATAGTTTATGTTGCCGACAATACGTATTAGTGCTTTTCATTGTTTGTCTTAATTTTATGGGAACTTTTTATTTTCCAAATTACAATAGCATAACCCACCTAACAACGTTTGTTTCTTTATAAGGGTTATTCAGTCCAAGGTTATAGTAATTATTGTTCCCCTGATAAACATACAAAAAGCTAGTCATCTGTCCATGAAGGTGTGTGAAGGGCCGTGAGAAAATAGTGCAAGTAAAGAACTCACCAATATAATATATAGGGACAGATCATAAAAAAAAAATAGTTTAAATAAGAAAACCAAAAAACTAACTAAAAAAACCTAAAAAACATACCATAATTTTTATAAAAATTTTTTTATTAAATTCGCTATATTTAATATATAAACAAATTTAAAAAAAAAGTTGTGCTGCACATGTGCAATAATTCAAAAAAGCCTAAACCACCTAACTCACCCTCCACCGACACCCCCAAAAAACCTAAACCCCCACCCCCAAAAACCTAAATCCACCCTCCCACCAAAAGCCTAAACCCCCCACCCCCAAAAAACCTAACCCCCCCCCCCCCACCCCACCGCCAAAAAAAACCTAAAACTAAACCCTAAACATAAACCCCAAAAAAACCAAAACCCCCCACCCGCACCCCTCAAAAACCTAAACATAATTCCATATTCGTCATGGACATGTTATGAGATACAAGAAACTGTTGATACACTTTCTGTGGACGCGACTCGGTTCGGTTCGACTCTGTTAGGTTCAGCTCAAGATCGACGTCGCGACATTCCTCCTTCGTGCGACCCAGAGTTCGACACGCGAAGTACGAAGAGCCGTGAGATGACACCATCATGACACCATCATGATGATGTCACCTCCTAATGTTAAGTGAACAAGTTATCATGTCAACGTGAATTCACTTTGCGGAACCAATTAAATTGTTTACTGTTTATAACTTGACGAAGAACTAATGCAATTTAGTAACACGAAAAACCTGTTGCATATATGACGAAGAACCATGTTAACATATATGACGTAGAACCATGTTAACATATATGACGAAGAACCAAAGGTCCTTCGTCACTTTGAGTCTTTCGTCAGAGTTAAGTGTTTCGTGGGGATCCTTCGTCGCTGCAGGTCCTTCGTCGACCTGCAGTATATATACACTTCAAAGAGAAGACAGAAAAGGTGTAGACACAAGAGAGCATGAGTGTGAGACTAGAGAGAAAACACACTGTATGAACACATACACTGAGAGTTTACAGAGATTGTAAACATTGTTTTGTAACTGATATACGTATTAATACATTGAGTGTTATACGTTGAATCTTGTTCGTGTTTTCGTGTTCTTTACTTGGTTTAACAACCCGTTTGGATTCCGAACTCTCGGGTTCGTTGGAAAACAGGGAATAGGTTATACTCGTTCCTCCAGGTGGACCTACAATTGGTATCAGAGCGCTGGCTCTTTTCCTTGTTAAAACCAAGTTTCGATCTTGTGTTTTGGTAGATTCTCATGTGTTTTTCTTGAAATGTTCTTGAGTTTGAGTTTGAAAACATATTTTTCTGGAAAAACAGTTGAAAATCTTTGAAAAATAGTGTTCTTTTTGCTGTTAGTTCATACAAAACCTTGTTATATCTCATTCATACATGTTAAGTTAAGGTTTTTATTGAAGTTTCTTGCAAAATTTGTGTTCGGAAATTATTTCGGTGATTATGTTTGGCCAGAAAACTCATAAAGTTCACATAGTTCACCTGAGTTCTTGAGTCATCTTCGTAATTTCTGGGTTTTCATTTGTTGAATTATTGGAGATCTTGATTATTATATTATTGTTTGAATTATTTGCTTTTCAATAATGGTTATTGGCTGAAAAGTAAAGTGTATTTGACAATTGGGTATCTTGTGTGTCAGAGGATAAGGTTAAAGGATAAGATTGGCTTTTGAAAAATATATTTGTTGTCTATACACAATAGTCAACAAAGAACCAATCTTTCGTCAAGATTGGTTTTGACGAAAAACCCATCTTTCATCACATTGTTCTTTGACGAATAACCAGTACTTCGTCGGTGTGGTCTTTCACGAAAAACCTAAGTCTTTCGTCATTTGGTCTTTACGAAGAACCCCATTCTTCGTATGTTAAAGTATTCAACGAAGAACCTCAGTTCTTCGTGGACATCTCTTGAAACTTTTTAATAGAAGCTTTGTAATTCATTGTTAACAGTTTATTTTGAGCTTTTTAAGTAGGTATCTTTGTTCCTACATCTAAAATGAGTTCAGATTGGTGGGGTATTCCATCTAATACGTAGATCAAGTATACGAGCAAGGGTTTAACTCCATCATGGGCCGAACCTCTCGCACCATCTTCTTCGTCAGTTCCATCTCAAGCGAGTCTTGTTTCGACAAGTCAATGGGCGTTCGTTTCAAATCAAAATCAAAGTATTCAATGTATACTTTTAAGCGAAAGTGAAACCGGAAGCAATAATCGCCCACCGAAGCTAATGCACATGAATGAATATACTGGATGGGAATACAGATTCAATACGTATATTCTTGGGCAAAACACGGAATTATGGTTATGTTTTACTACATATTTCGATCAAGCACTTGATGTTGCCGCTTCAACTGCCGCGACATTTGCAGATCTTACAGCAGACGAGAAGAAGAAATATGATTTAGAAAAGAAAGCATTTTTTATCCTAACTCAAGCGTTGAGCAAGGATATATATCATCAGTTTGTCAGCTTCAAGACGTCAAAGGGGTTATGGGATGCTTTGAAGACGAGAAGTTTAGGAAATGAAGCGTCACGCAAATTGCTACATGATCTACTCAAGAAGGAGTTTGATGGCTTCACATGTATGGAAAGAGAATCTTTGGGAGATTTGACATGTCGATTTTATCACTTGTTGACTGAATTGAATAATTATGCGGTGGCAACAACTCCAGCAGAGGTTGTCACAAAGTTTGCCGATGCGCTGCCACTTTAATGGAATGGTTTCTTAGAAATCATGAAATACAATGGCATTTTGGCTACGACAAACATCAATGATTTCGTTCAAATATTGGAGAACAAAGATCAAGAAGAAATCCGGAAGGCGGAAAGAATTCCCGTGCAACAGAATCCGGATATGTATTATGGGGACTGTGGAGGTTCTAGCACTTCTATAAAACTTGCTCCACATGCTCAGCTACAAACAGCGTTTGTCTCAAGCACTGACTTGTATGGAAATCCAATACAGTCAGTTCCTCAACAGCAAAGAATAACAGACTTGTATGGAAATCCACTACAGCCAGTTCCCCAGCAGCAAAACCAAAGGTCTACTGTAGCAACTGATTTGTACGGAAATCCACTACATGTTCCATAACAAGCCTGTTATGGAAGCACTTCAACTGCTAGTCAGCCATCTAATCCAAATACAGTAAGGCTAGACACGTCATGTTTCTCAAAAGTAAGTGTTGAAGTAGCTAAGGATCGTATGGAGCTATTAAACACATTGGTGAGCATGTATTATGGGTTAATAGCATGTCAGATTGGAAACATCAATCTGACAGAAGAAGAGTGTCAGCAGATTGATAAGGAGGAAATGGATATGATGGACATCAAGTGGGCTTTCGCTAGGACTTCAGGGAAAGGACTGGTAGAACCAGCTTGGAAAGCAAGAAAGACACCAAGTGCGGGTTCGATAAAGAATCAGTCAAGTGTTTCAATTACGGTGAACGAGGTCACTTCAAGCGGGAATGTACCAAACCAGCTCAGCATGGGAACCAGAAACCTTTCAGGAATCAAGGCAACCAGTAGAATCAGAATCAAAACAGGAATAACGAGCGCACCTTGATACCTGTAAACAATCCAGCAGGACCATCAAACAACAATCAAGCTGTTGTGGTACAAGTCAATGAAGGTTGTGACTGGTCAATGCAATTAGGCATTGATGTTCAGGATGGAACAACTTGTTTCGCTAAGGTTGTCAAGGATTTGAAACACGCCAGTGGTGGAGAATCTTCAGCCAGTGGTGGTGAATCTTCTGAAGATGAAGACAGTTCTGGGTACAGTAGAAGCTCAGACGAAGAAACCTCGACTTCAGGCGATGATCATTTGGATGAAGCATCAAGTGTGACTGTCGATGCAGATGATGATGAATTGTTGGGAGGAGCTGAAGCAGGGAATCATAGAAGATCAATCTTGGTGGATGAAGCTGCTTATTCTTCTTCTTCTTCTAATCATTCAGCTTTTATGGCTAATGTTGGCAGTTCATGAAACCAGGTATGTGTCGATGATCCAACTTCTGATAAATGTGATAAATGTGTTAATTATGGTGATAAATTGTCGGACTTGCAACGCAAATATGATGATTTGCAAAGCAAGTATGACGTGACATATATCCACAATCAAAAAAGTTGATAGTGGATCTTTCGAAATGCACAGAGGCTAACATGTTTTATAAAGACCATGAAAAAGAGTTTAAAACGATGGTTGAAAATTTAAGGGAAGATAAAATCGAGCTAACTAAAATGGTTTAAAGAAAACAAACTGACATAAATTGTTATATCAATCATCTCGAGGACATGCAAAAAGAGTTAGCCTGTGCAAAGTATGAAAGTGAGGCGATCCAGCTTAAGTTAGATAGTTATTCAAATTCTAGGTATGTGCTGGATCACATCATTGACATACAGAAAGAGAAAAAGGATGTCACGTGCATTGGATATAAGTAGTGTCCACCACCTGTTAGATACAATTATGACGCAATGCCTGATGAGGAGAATATAACTTATTTTGAGCAATATGTTCCTTTAGACATTGAGGAATTTGCAACCGGACTCGGATACAAAACGGAAGTATCATCAGATTCGGATGTGTAAGCAGATACAAATGTATCAACTGCTGAACAAAATCAGGATCCTCCAGTCATTGTTGAGGATGCTGATTCTTCAGATGATGAATCTGATGATACTGACTCAGCACAGTCTGATGCGGTAATCAAGGAAGAGGACATACCTCTCGAGAATCATATTTTATGTGATCCTCCGGCAAAACCCGCTAAGACTGTTCTAGTCGAGTCCACTTCCTCACAAGAGTCTGAGAGTGTGAATTTGCTGTACACTCTTGTTGGTGATGATAAAAATCTATTCTGACAAAGATTTTCCGATTAAAAATGTTAATCAATCTTTAATCAGTAAAGTTTTTGAAGATTCGACAAGTGGGTTTTTGGGAAGGTCGGGTTCACACGTTGTGGTAACACAATGCCCTTCGATTCCAAAAGCTGAAGTTCGAAAACAACATGGAAATCAAAGACTGCCAACAGTGAAAAAGCAGCAAAATCATACCAAACCAAAAGGTAAATCAATGACTCAAGGTCGAAAGGAACCGCACCAAAAGAAGAATCAAAAGGTGAACTTTGTGAAGTCGAAGGGAACAGATAAACTTGAAACATTTTCAAATAAATCTAACTTAGATCATATTAATCAAGTTAAAATGTTGAAAAGAAATTGTCAAAACAATTCAGGACCAAGTACCTCACAATCACAAAGTTCATCACCAAGACATTAACACGATACTTCGGGGTTTGTAGAACGAAGATCATGTTTCAAGTGTGATAAAGTTGGACAAATTATTCGAAATTGTTCATATCTTCATAAACTAAAAGCCAAAGTTGATGATCCCTATGAACAAAATTACCGAAAGCGATTTGTTTCTTCAAAACAATGTCCCCGTCTTGTAAGAGAAAGGGAAAAGAAACAGAAACGCCAACAAGTCAAGGTAATTGAGAAGGCAATTAAAACCGACGTGGTTCACAAACAACCTGTTTCGGTTAAACCAGAAATTTCTAAAACTTCTAATAATCATGAAGTTAAGATTTCAAAATTTCAAATTGGTAAAACACAACAGACTTGGAAACCAAAAACGGTTACTAATTCAGGGGGAGCATCACAATTTCCTAACCATCGAGAAATTGAAATAACTTTTGTCGATGAAAATGGAAGACCCAAGACCACAAAGGCTTGGGTCCCCCTCTCCAACTAACCATGTGAGTACATGTGCAGGGTGGTCCAGGAGGAACTTTCAGCAGTCATTGGATTGTTGATAGTGGGGCATCCAGGCACATGACCGGTGACATGAAGCTTCTCTGTGACGTTAAATGTATCAGAGGAGGTTATGTTGCATTTGATGGAGATAAGGGCGGATGTATTACAGGGGAAGGAATGGTATCCAACGGATTTGTATGCTTTGATAAGATCAACTTTGTGCAACAACTTGATCACATTCTTCTCAGCGTTTCACACATTTGTGATAAGAAGTTTTCAGTACACTTTGATGCAAATGGATGTTACGTGCTAAAACCCGGTTTCAAGATTCCAAAAGACTGGATTCTCTTACCTGCTCCAAGGATTAATGATTTGTATGTCCTTGAAATGAGCCAAGCAATTACATCATCTGCACAAGCAACCTGTTTCGTTTCCAAATCCACAGAAAAGGAATCAATCTCTTGGCACAAATGAATGGGACACATTCATTTAAGAAAAATGAATCATTTGGTGTCGAATGAATTAGTGACTGGTGTTCCTCTTAAAAATGTCCCTTCTTCAAGACGTCTGTGTTTCATTCCAGAAAGGAAAGCAAAGAAAGAAGTCGCACCCTACAAAGAAGATCAACACTGTGGCAGTTCCGCTTGAACGTTTGCACATGGATTTGTTCGGTCCTGTCAAGCATAAAAGCATCAGGAATGATCAGTACTGCCTCGTGGTGACTGATGATTATTCAAGATTTTCTTGGGCGGCGTTTATGGCACACAAGAGTGACACTTTCGGAATTATCAAAAACTTGATAACAACGATTGAGAATTTGTATACTTTGAAAGTTAGACGGATACGCAGCGACAATGGAACTGAATTTAAAATCATGCAATGGCGGAGTTTTGCACATCCAAAGGTATTCTTCACAAATTTAGTGCAAGTTACACTCCTCAACAGAATAGCGTCGCTGAGCGTAAGAATCGTACATTGATCGGAACTGCTAGGACTTTGTTTGTAGAATCCCAGTTGCCCATTCCATTCTGGAGTGAAGTTGTGGTCTCTGCATGTTACACAATGAATCGAGTCCTTACAGTTAAAAGACACAACAAGACCTGCTTTAAGCTTCTTCACAAACGGAAACCAGATTTACAATTTCTTAAAGTGTTTGGAGCTCATTGCACAATGATCGATCCGAATGGAAAGTTTGGGGCAAAATCCATTGAAGGATACTTTCTTGGGTATGCCACCCCAAACTTAAGAGCCTAGAATCTAGAGACAGAAAAGGTCGAGGAATGGTCTGAAGTCAGAGTACAAAGGCACACATTGCCAGTCAAATGTCCTGGTCAACCTTGGATGTTTGAGTACGATGACTTTTTCAATTCGATCAATATTGAAGAAGTTGTAGTAGATGCTGCGGCACAGATTTTTTTCGAGAGTGACAACGCAACAGATTCACCATTGGTTCGTCCAATTATTGTCAACAATCAAGAACCATCTTCAGTTAACAATAATGTTCTCGATAATGAGGATTTTCATGATGCTACTGAACTGAACGAATCCTCAGAGGATGATGAATTTCTCGATGCAGATCAAGAAGTTGTACATGGTACTTCTAAGGCTACACCCCCAGTGGATTGCCCCAAAAAAGTTGAAGCTACTGCATCATCCACTTCGCCAGTTTAGGGTATTGATTTGGTTGTTGATCTCAACTTCAACAATCTGGGTACAAATATTCAAGTTCCAGAAATAAGAATTCATAATACCCATCCTCAACAAAACATCATTGGTAATGTACAAAGTGGCGTT
>JARYGA010049150.1:0-44456 GCA_030545235.1 Helianthus tuberosus | reverse complement strand
GAACCCACTATTCATATAACTTTTTAATTGTATTTCCTATAAATCTATATCTATATCTATCTATACTTTCTATAAAAAGAGAAATTCCAATGACATAAGAAAAGCTGATGTGTCAGCTAAAGAGGCTGTCTAACAAGGCTTTTCTTATGTTATTTTTACATCATAAACCTTAATATTAAAAGACTTTAAATTTCAAAGTTGGCCCACATTCAGCTTTTCAAAGGTCTGCCCAGTGCCCACATATATAAAAAGGCAAACCTCTGCCTTAAATTCAAAATCTATATAAAATTCAAACCTCTGCCTTAAACGTCTGCCTAAATTCAAAATCATGGCTCCAGATTCAAAATTTAAACATGGCTCCAGATCTGGCTTGTTGTTTGTTGAAATTATTTAAAAAAAAAACAAAGCAGTATCAGATTAGATTTGTATCAGAATTGAGATTGTTGTTTCCGTTCAAACAGTAAAAACAAAAAATGAGATCAGTTTATGTGTAAGAGATTGTAGTTGATCAGATCTGATTGATTCAACGAATTTCGGATTGATTGGCTTAAGTTTCGAACAGAACTGGATTAATTTAGGACTGATTTGATCGACTTTCAAATTGTTTCGGTTGAGTTTCGGTGAAATCGAATCAGTTTTTGATTGATTTCGATCAAGTTTCGATTTGATTCGATCAAAGTTGCAAATATTTTGGACTGTTTTCATTGCTTAAATAACTGTTTTGAAGGATAAAATTGAACCAAATTTTAGTGTTTTTATTCATAATATTCACGCGTAACAGTCTGCATATTATCAATTCATACTTTGTGTAAAATTGAAAATCTGTAAGAAAACGAGAAAAAAACATCTTTGAATCGATGTTGAGATTTCATGAGACCGGATACTGAATGTTGTTGTAAATTGATAAGATCTGATCCGATTGTTGTTTCATAGTTTCGAACTGATTTGATCGTTATTCAATTTGTTTTGGATTGAAGTCTGTACATTTCTACAAGTTTTGTTGTGATTCGGATTAAGTTTCGATGTGATTTAGGACAGTTCAGACAATTTAAAGTGTTTGTGCTTGCTGAATGTTGTTGTGAATCAGATTTAAATTGCAAGTTTTTTGTTAAAAAAAGGAAGAGGATAGTGTTTGTTGTTTAGAAGAATTATAATAGGTTTTGTTGCTATGTGAAAAAGAAATAAGAAGTGAAGGTTTGCTTATTGTTTCAGCATTAGTTTTGAGTTCCGACTGAGGCTGCTTATGTTTTGATATTAGATTACATATTGCAGAAGACGATACCACTTGTGAGTCGATCACGATTACACGCAGAGCATCATCATGTAGCAGGGTGAGATGCTCAATTTGTGAATGGTTCATGTGTTTACTGATGTGGGTCAATATGTAATCTGATTCAGGAGAGTTGATTCTAATGAATTCTTTAATCGTTGATTATTTCTCTTTTCTATCGTTTATTAGTTCTGCTACTATAACGAGTTCTCTTTTGAAACTGTGAGTGACTAGGTGTTGATGCATTAAAATTACACATTGGGTGACGACTTTTGACCCGTCAATTCATTTGATATGTTTATTTTTAGTACTTATTTTTATTCTTTTTTTTTTTGTAGGTACTCATGCGAACTATAACTTGAAAGACACTTGAAAAACTTAAAAGCTGAAATGCCCTCACAAATTTACGCTCCGAACTTATGGCTTTAAAGTCTCGATTGTTAGGTTGATACTTGTAAAATTTTATGAAACAATCACAGACACAATACAACACACGAGATAGCGACAAAACGGTGACAAAATCTTATTTATCCAACCCAAAAGATTTTCCCCCAAATACCCAGAAGATCTTACAATAGTAAGATCAACAATACAAGATACAAACTGTACAACAATGATCATCCACTGATGATCATCTACACAAGAAAACGATCAAACCAACTGAATAAACTCTCAGATACAGATGAGAGTTATTCAAACAGATCTCTAAACTTGAAACCCTAGCGGAGCAAAGACTGATTACAAGAGAGAGAAAGTTACAACTCAAAACTGACACTTAATAGTGAAGGATATGAGCCTTATATAATATGAAACTTTACAAGTTTCACTTTAGTCCAGATCTTCATACAAAGGCAATCGCAGTCCCCACAAGTTACACAAAGCCCCCTTGAGATATTTTAAACTGTTGGACCTGTTACAACAACCCAACAACCACTAACAAACATATCAGCCCAATAAGATATAAAACTAAGTAACGAGTCCATCTCAAACATAAACCAAATGAATGAATAATAAGAATCAACTAAATAAGCCCAATGTTTTAACATCCCCCCTTCATTCAATTGATTTAAATAGATCAACTAAACCCAGTTTTCTACAAAAAACTTCATGTTGATCAACACTCAGTCCTTTTGTAAAAATGTCTGCAAGTTGACTTTCTGAGTCAACTTTAGTAGGATTGATAATACCATTTGCAACCTTTTCTCTCAAAAAATGCAGGTCTAATTCAAAATGCTTGGTTCTTTCATGAAAAACTGGGTTAGCTGCTATTGATAAAGCAGCTTGACTGTCACACTTTAACATCATAGGCAATTTGCAATCTTGAAACAGACCTAAAAAAAACAACAAAAAAATCAGAATAACAGCGGAAACAATAATGGATCAAGAGCATAAGCTCTGATACCATGTAAAATTTTATGAAACAATCACAGACACAATACAACACACGAGATAGCGACAAAACGGTGACAAAATCTTATTTATCCAACCCAAAAGATTTTCCCCCAAATACCCAGAAGATCTTACAATAGTAAGATCAACAATACAAGATACAAACTGTACAACAATGATCATCCACTGATGATCATCTACACAAGAAAACGATCAAACCAACTGAATAAACTCTCAGATACAGATGAGAGTTATTCAAACAGATCTCTAAACTTGAAACCCTAGCGGAGCAAAGACTGATTACAAGAGAGAGAAAGTTACAACTCAAAACTGACACTTAATAGTGAAGGATATGAGCCTTATATAATATGAAACTTTACAAGTTTCACTTTAGTCCAGATCTTCATACAAAGGCAATCGCAGTCCCCACAAGTTACACAAAGCCCCCTTGAGATATTTTAAACTGTTGGACCTGTTACAACAACCCAACAACCACTAACAAACATATCAGCCCAATAAGATATAAAACTAAGTAACGAGTCCATCTCAAACATAAACCAAATGAATGAATAATAAGAATCAACTAAATAAGCCCAATGTTTTAACAATACTAATTTTGAGCTTGCCCGGTAGTTTTTTATATTGTTTCGCATGTTATTTTTTCTTGTAGAACTTTAAAAAAGTCATGATTTATCTATGTTGATCACCGAAGTTGTGTTGGGTGTACAGAAGTTGTGTTGAATCTAATAAATCCGCAGTGGATCACAAAAAAAAAAAAAGTCTCATCTGATGGGCAGCCAAGCTCAAGCAGTGATGAAGGGCTTCGAGGCTCAAGAAGTGGCGTCAAAATGCAAGGATCTGCGTGAGCTTCGGGTTTTCTAGGCTCACGGTTTCAGAGTTTTTGGCGGTTTCAGCTTTTCAGGTTAGGTGAATTACAACCACTTTGTGTATCAGAAGGTTCTGAAACCGTCAAAGAGGTAAGTCGTTGCGACTATGTTGTGTAGCTTCTATTTTTGTATATTTTTCCGATTGATTGGTTTAGAACTATATCGCGTTTATGCAAGGTACTTATATATATTCATATAGATATAAGAAAAGAGTTAACAATTTGAACCTTTAATTTGTGTTATTATGATGCGCATTATGCATATATGAGTGTACCGTGACTAATGATATTCTAACGTTTGAATCAAGAAACTTTTTCAAAGGGGATTACTATTCAATTTAAAGAGGAGGAAGAAAGTAGCTCCTTTCATGGTGCATTTGAGCAATGGAAAAGTGACGTAACGATTCAAGGTCTGCTACCTTATGCAAACATTATATACAATACATTGATGATTAGTTTCTTTTGAATTTTGTAATTTCCTTTATCACATGGTTACACCTAATGACATGAAACAATAAACCAAGATTCTTATGTTTGAGCAGCCATAAATGAAAATCAAGACTTAAACTCAGGTCTTCTTTTCTATATTTGGAGCAAACTCTTATGAGGGATGGATATGGAGATAAGACTAATTTAACTATTCCATCTAAAAATCTCACCAAACATGGCATAATTACTACATATTATTTTATTAATGCGTGAGTGTGCGTCAATTTCTTAGCCATTAGAATTATCTTATTTAGTAATGATTCTCATAACCAGTTTCATCTTATTTCTTTTGTAGGATCATGTGGTGAAGTTTGTATTTTAAGAAACGAAGATGAAAAATTTATGGAACGCTGTACCCCAAAAATGAAGGATCCTGTATCAAGAGATGTTTCAAAATTTACGATCATAGAATATAGAACAATGAAAGCAAATATGATTTTGTATTATTTTTTCAATATGATTTTGTATTATTTTTTCATAACTAATGCTCATCAATTTAAAACCATTGTTGTTGATACATCTGTTGATACAGTGGTTGATACATCTGTTGACTTTACATCTGTTGACTTTCGTCAACAGATGGATGAAAACAAATATTTGAAACCACTGTTGGGTTAAAAAGTGTTTTGTGGAGAAAACAATGGTTGCATTTTTTGCAAACAGTGGTTTGACTTTGGTCAAACAGACTTTTGAACCACTAAGAATCATAGTTTTGCAAAACAGTGGTTTGACTTTGGTCAAACAGACTTTGTTCAAACAGACTTTTTTTGCAAACAGTGGTTTGACTTTGGTCAAACAGTGGTTGCATACTAATGCTATTTCCTTTCATCATGTTCTCTTAGTTACGTACCATCATTCGTAATTTAATTACATCGACTCACATGCAACTTATATGAGTTTTAATTCTAATCTTGATTTCTTGGTGGAAAACAGTACCTAACCTTAAACTAAAAATTACACATGGGTATCACTACTAGCCTTAAACTAAAAATTACAATATCTATACACCTATCTATACTTTCTATTAATATGTGTTATGCATGGTTTTCTAAGAAACGACCCGTGTTTGCACACGGATCTTACCGCTAGTACTGTATAATAAAATAAAGCAATGAGGGACACATGTCATTCATTAGAGCCATTAATTTTTTAGTTTTCCTTCCTCTCTCCTTCTTAACTAAAAATAATTAATTTTAATTAAAAGATACTTATACAATTAAATTTAATATAAGATTAAACAATTCATATAAGAGATTAAACAATTCATATAAGAGATTAATATAAGATTAAACAATTCATATAAGAGATAATATAATATTTTAAAATCCATCAGATTTCAAATTATTTATCAAAAACATATAATAATTTTTACTTGAACTATTATTTATATATGTATTCATATTCATATATAGGGGGCTGCTAAAATGAAAACCACCCCCAGTTAAGAGAACCACGAGAATCACTTTCCAACCATTAATCTTTGAAGATGAATGAATGAGATTAAAAGTTTACAAAAACAATATTAATTTTTTTTGTCTTATTATGTTTTTAATATTTTAATGTCAAAAGGACAGTTTAGTAAATTTGGTTGTTTTGTCTTATTATATATACTAGGTTTTTACCCGGGATTGCTTCCCGGGCTCGGGAAACTTAGTTATATTAATTACTATTTGTTATTAATACGACCACATTACATCAACCATCTCATTCGATTCAACAACAATGTCTTGAAATCACCCGGGAGTGCTTCCCGGACTCGAGAAAGTTATTTACATTAATCATTAATAATTAATATATAAATAAAATATCATTAAATATTAGTATATAAATAAAATAATACAAACAAATCGATCATTCGTGTATAAATAAAATAAATACGAAACAAAGTGACTTACAAAAGCAAGATAAACCTAAATAACTTCAAAATATCCTGGTCCCTTGAACAGCTTGTCACTAATCAAGTTTTAATGGAAAAATTAAACAAATATGTACTAAAAGTGTTAATTACATAGGTGTAGAAAAATACATACGTTGAATAAAAAGGGAGCCTGATTTTTTTCCATCTTGTTGGTTAGCACCCATGATTGATGCATCTCCGCACAAATCCATGTTCTTGCTCCTCAATCTAAACCGCGAGACAATCACATGGTGGACATATTTCCCTTTAACCTAAACTGTTGTAAAACGCGTCAACATTAGTATCCTTTTTTGTAATGATGAACTTTGTGTTTGCTGAGTTACTGAGCAGAACAAACGCCAGTCATTTGTTTGGGAGATTTTTAAAGAATTAATAAGCTTTAATACAAAACAAAATGACTTACAAAAATTTAAAGATGACCTACATGGCTTCACTCTTTTCAGCTTGGTTTTTATTCCTGGCTTGTTCGCTTGTGTTAAGATGGGCAAATGCCCCCTGACCTAACAATTGTATATTGAAGCACTATTTTCCATCTTGAAGCAAGAAACTCAAACGGAAAAACCCCTAATGCCAATGCAGATCCCCTTCTCACAGCTACATCCTTTTTCCTGTAGTATCATCAGTTAATTATATGCCCAGAAATAACATATTTAGTTATTTACTTCCTGAAATATCATATTGCATAAGAACATACCCAGTGAGAAATCTTGTTGGATAAAAGTTCATCCATGAATGGATAAAGGTAACCATCATATTCGGCTATACTTACGGCAACATTAAGATAGGAATTTACTCGTGAAGAAAGTGCGAAATAATCAGCCGTATTCACGATGTCGATTCCATGAGGATAATTTCCTTGTCTACCAACATTTTCCTGAAAAGCAGCTGCAGCTGCTCTTCTACAATTAACCTGTGAATTTTGTCTCATGTAATTTTTTTTTTCAATATACAATTCATGTAATAAATCATTCAAAAGCGTTAATATATACCTCACGGTCATAACATGCAATTATTAAAAGATGTGGTGCCAGCTCATCCAGTACTATAACGATTTTGTCAAAATAGTTATTTAAAACCATAATAACTTTTGAAAGAAAGAATGATGGAAGTATAGGGTTTACAAAATTATTACCTCTGCGATAACCTCCTCAACTTCGCACCGAAAATCAGATAATCCATACGAAACTGGGCTGGAAACAACTGGCGCCTGTGAAATTCACAATGGATGGATTTCTTACTGAAATCATATATAGTATTTAATGAAATAGAAGTAGACGCTACGACATATATAGCGAACGTAGTTTGTTATTGAGATCAGCTATACCCAACCCAAAGAGTTGACAAATTCTTCAAAAAGCCTATACAAAGTCAATAATGTACACATGTATCTTACATTTTTCTCAAATTATCTAACCTAGCTTGTAGATCACTGTCTATCCCACCGTCATCAATTGCAGATGCTTCGGCCTGTGCCACCTTATTCCATGCAGCAGGTGCAGAGACAGCCCCTGATGGGGCGTTGAATAGCTGCAAGTTCAAATTATTACTTAAATACCCGTTTTTTTTAACAAAATAATTAATATTATTGACCAACTCTTAATACGAAAGTTAATGATTAGTTGATTACCTCTTGATTAATGTCAACTCCAATCTCATCAAGAATCTGATTCACGATCTGATGTTGTGTTCTAATGTCGTGTTCTAATGAGATCTTTTGCCATCACCTTAACAGCTCCCTGGATAATCAAAATTCCAAATTTACTAAAACCCGTGATTTAAAACTCAAAAATACTGATGATTAAGTGAAGGAATATAAATTCTATCTACCATTTGGCCTTGCAGTGTTTGAAACCAGTTGAATCATGAAAGTGTAGGGTGTTTTTTTTTCCCAAAGGAGCGTATGTCACCATGTTGTACCCTTTTAAAGCAGCCATGGATGCCATAAGTACTCTAGAACTTCTCAAGTTCGATTTAAAGCCCTTTAAAGGTAATAACAAATCAAGTTTGATTAATTAACAAAAAGATAAATCCAAAACACACTAAAAAATATATTTTAAATGCAGAAAAACAAAAGATAAATCCAAAAAACGAAAAAAGATAAATCCAAAACCCAGCAAAACATCATCTTGAACTATAAAATTTTCGATCTATCTACACAGAAGATAAGAACAATGAAACACCATAAAAATTTATCAAAAACCATCATTTTGAAATCTGTTTTTATACTCAAATATCATAATCTTCAAATACTTAAAAAAACTTGTCGACTCCATTTTATGGTAAAAATAACTCAATAGTGTTTTCAAACACTGTTTTTAACCCAACAGTTGTTTAAAACTCTGTTTTAACCCAAGAGCAATTTCAAACAACTGTTTTAACAACACTGTTTTGACTCAACAGTGTTTTCAAACACTGTTTTTAACCCAACAGTGGCTTGAAACACTGTTTTAACCCAAGAATGATTTAAAACTC
Organism: Helianthus tuberosus; assembly: GCA_030545235.1. Classification (NCBI taxonomy): domain Eukaryota; kingdom Viridiplantae; phylum Streptophyta; class Magnoliopsida; order Asterales; family Asteraceae; genus Helianthus; species Helianthus tuberosus. The sequence goes on along the minus strand of JARYGA010049150.1, from coordinate 36,032 downwards.
TATTTTAACCAAAAAGTGGTTTCAAACCACTGTTTTAACAACACTGGTTTGACTCAACAGTGTTTTCAAACACTGTTTTTAACCCAACAGTGGTTTCAAACACTGTTTTAACCCAACAGTGGTTTAAAACTCTGTTTTAACCCAAGAGCAGTTTCAAACAACTGTTTTAACAACACTGTTTTGACTCAACAGTGTTTTCAAACACTGTTTTTAACCCAACAGTGGCTTGAAACACTGTTTTAACCCAACAGTGGTTTAAAACTCTATTTTAACCAAAAAGTGGTTTGAAACCACTGTTTTAACAACACTGGTTTGACTCAACAGTGTTTTCAAACACTGTTTTTAACCTAACAGTGGTTCCGAAAAACCAAATCTGTAATTCTGTTCAACCAAATCAAATCCAACTCCGAGGGTTTGGTTCGTTTTGGTTTCCGGGTTATTTGGTTCTGAACCGAATTAAAAAAAGTTCATAACCAAAACCAACTCCGAATTCGGTTCTAGTTTGGTTTTCGGGTCACTTGGTTCTGAAGCGATCCTAACTAAAAACAGTCCAAAACCGAACCGAACTCAACAAAACCAAACCAAAACCAACTCCGAATTCAGTTCGTTTTTTGCTTCTAAAATTCCTCCCACCATTATTAGGAGGTTATCAAAAATTGTAGTTGAATTGGATTTGACTACATGAAAGAAGCTAAATAATTATTAACCGCTGTCTATTTATTTTCTTTTGAAACCAAAATCCAAACCGAAAAACTGAATATGTAATTATGTTCGGTTTAATGGTTTTAGTTAAGAACTCTGAACCCGAAAACCAAACCAAATAACCGAAATGTAATACTGTTTGGTTTTGAACGGGTTCAGAAATTGAACCCCAAAAAAATCTGTAATTCTGTTCAATTTTAAAACGGGTTTAGTTTAGACTTCTATAACTAAACCGAATATATATTTCGATTTGGTTTTAAAATGGTTTTAGTTAAGAATTCTAAACCCGAAAACCACCAAAAACCAAATCACATAACCAAATATGTAATATTGTTTGGTTTTGGTCGGTTTCAGTTTAGATTTTTGAACCCGAAAAACCAAATATGTAATTCTGTTCAATTTTAAAAGAATTTTAGTTTAGACTTCTAAAACTAAACCGAAAAACCAAACATGTAATTATGTTCGGGTTTATAACGGCTTCAGACTTTTGAAACCGAAAAGCAAACCACAAAACCGAATATGTAATTTGTTTCAGTTTTAAACACTTTTTGGTTAAATCGGTTTAAAACCGAATAACAAACACCCCTATAGTTGGAATAAACGAAACGATACCTTTAGCGAAGCTCGGATAGAGTTGCCCGTCTCGCGTTAGCGCCATCATCACCTGCAGAAAGAAATGTTCTTATAATAAATGTGTTTTTTGTGGTTCTGTTTGTCACATTACAAAAGAGTTTAAAACATCTTACCGCCAGGAGGAAACATTGACATGCGAGGAGCTCCAGCTGGAGCCATTGCAATTGGACGCATCTGTGAAAACTGTGCCTGCATGCATATAATATATTTTATTGATAGGTAAGTTTGTTTGAAGCACTAAGTCTCATAAGCGATAGGTAAGTTTGTTTGAGAAGCCAAAAGATTACTGTTGTGGGGTTCGCAGTGCTCATTAGCCTCATGAGAAGCCGTCTCATTACAGGGTGCCATATTTGATGGTGGATCAGCCGACATATTCTGCACAATGTTAATTACATAGTTAAGTAATTACACTACCTATTACTGAGATATATTTTTAAAATATTATCATGAAACATGAATTTATACAAGTTTATCATATTCATAACAATATTTATTTAACTCGCATTATGGTGCAAGTACTAATATGCAGGCATGTGTTATTTTGCTACATTATCTTGATACATGCTACGAGAACGAACTGAATATGGTAAATTAATATATCTTCATATCGTACACGAAATATAAAGTACTTTTATATAGGTATGTATCTTCGCAATTGTCAAAATTACAAAACTCACATTTTAAATCAACAATTCAACAAAGAATCAAACTGCGTCAGATTGGTAACCAATCGTGTACAGATTGAATTGCAGTATCTTACAATAATATGGGCCAAGACCTAGACTAATGTAAAACAAAAAAGGTCACTACACATTTAAGATGAAATTAAATAAGATAACCTGATTACGTTATCGCCTTGTTGGTTTTTTTCTTACTAACCATGATCTACCTCATGTGATTAAGTACCAAGAAACACTCTTGTCGTCAGCTCTGTTAGTTAGTTGCACAAGAATGTCATCAGTAATCCTCTCATTCAGTGGCTAGTCTATCTTTGATGCATGAAATATCCTTATGCATGAAATATCCTGAAAAATAAATGCCAAAAACAGTAAGAAAACAAAAAAACAGAATTATTTCACATGTTTCGACTCTAAAGGGGTAAACTGGTCTATTCACTTATTCAGCAACTTTATAAAATTGTCTATTTAGTCTAATATTACCTTCCTATGGATAGAAGCAGCCTGCAAATGGGATATCAACCAAAGCCAGTAAGCATTTGATTTGGTTTCCGTTTCGTGTTTCATCAACAGGGTCCGTTTGGCCTGTCAACATACAAAATAATACCTAAATAATCAGATCAATAATTTATTTTTAATATATAATTAGTGTGTAAAATAACGAACCCGATCAAGTTCATGGTCGGCTATCTTTTTACTATACAAGCCTCTTAAGACGTTCTTGCAAGCATCAACAGCAATATGTATCTGGATTAGAATTCAACTGGTTAGAAAACAATAATAATAATAATAATAATAATAATAATAATAATAATAATGATAATGGTCTTCAATATGAGATATTACTTTCAAAAACTGAATTAACGCACCTTGCTCGGTGTAGATGTTACAGAAATAAACTAACTGAATTAACGCACCTTGCCAAGGCACCTTCACGTCCTTGCATTTTTGCCCTTAGTTCCTGAAAAAAGTATAAGCCATGTCATCATTTTCTACATCATTATATTTCAGTACCTCACATAGCTAATCCGTCGGACCTAGATCGGATCGGTCATTTTGTGTTTCAAAATTGTCAGAATTTTATATAGATAAACTAACTGATGATGATGATGTTCAATCACAGAGCTGCATAGCCTAATTAACTAAGTAACGAAGGTTGAACATGAAAGGAAAGTAACCTGTAACTTGCAACTTTATTGATCAACAAACAGTGATGAAGTAACCGGTGATGCCCTAATCGCATACACCTGCAGTTTTCTTCTATCTGAACAGGAGGAAGAACAATATTTCCATGTTTTAAAATTGGAATTCAAACAAGTATAAAAGGATTATTACATGTAACACTAACCATTAACCAACCTTCATGGAAAGCTTAATTCATGTTGTCTAGTTCTTCCATCGTCCTTTATATTGATAGGATTATTACATGTAACACTAACCGATATACTAAAGCTTAAACCTTTCTCTTATAACACATATTCTTGAAAGGAAGGCATGTCTCACTTGACAAATAAGAACGGAACCCAGTTCTCATAACACAAAAGCTTATAACAACACATCTTCAAAAGAATATGGAAACGAAAATAATAAGCCCTAAAACCCTAAAATTGTCTGGTTATATAACAGAGACACACGAATTGAAAAATAAAGTACAAAATATGAAGCATAGTTGTTTAGATCTGAAAGCAGAGAGACAATACCGTGTAAATCCGGCGATAAATCCGGATTAGATTTTGGAATCCGGCGATTGATCTGATAATTTTTCAACATGTAACAACCTGTTTAGATCAAAGAACATAACTGGAAGTGAATCAATATCGACTACAGGAAAGTAATCATAATCGCTACAAAAGTTTAATAAATTCGACGGAAAATCAATCGGAGAAGATGATAACAAAATCCACAGTTGTTGACCAATCACATACCTACCAAACAAAATGAACAATAAACACGGTTAAATGAACAATAACTTCGATCAAAGATGAACAAAACATAAAGAACAAAATAAATCCACACACCTGCAACTTTTCTATCAAAATCAACACTAAGATAGAAGGCCATAAAGCAAAAGTAATCATGTTCTCTAAACATATTTTTAACGGACCTCAATTGCAATGGCTACTCTTTCTAAACCCTAAATTAAATCCAATGTGGCAAAGCACAAATCCAATAAAATCTATATAAACCATCTATTTCACAAAGCAAATAACAAATCCAAAAAAAAATTCATATAAAAAAACCGTAATCGTCATGAACACGTTAGTAAGCATTTAATCGATAGGGTTACCAGGTTTACCGTAATCATCATGAAACCGTAATTGTCCTCTCACCTTTCGGATTCTTCCCGTTCCAATGGAACCCTAATTTGCAAATCTGACTCTGCACTAAATCCTAACAACTATCAAATATCATTTAAAAGATTGAAGTAAAATCGATGAGAATCGAACCTGGTTCCAACCGATTTGAAAAACAATCGATGAGAACAAAATAAATCCACATACCTGCAACTTTTAGGGTCAGATCAACAAAAGATAAAGAAGAACGAAGAAGTTAAAGTGATGACGAATTGATAACAACACAGATGATCATCCATCAAAAAGTATGAGATATACAAAACAAAGAAAATAATAGTCAGAAAACCTAATAAGTGAATGAGGAAGAGGAGTACCTGATCGCAGATCTGGTTTTTGAACAATAAAATGAAAAACATACAGATCTATACATATATCAACGATTAACATAAGAGAGATTCAAGATGATTTTAGGTTATTAGATGAAAGGTACCTGGAATCTCAGATCTGGTTTTTGAATCGCCAGAGAGAAGAGAGAGAAGAGGGAAAAGAAATTTGGATTGAGAAGCAGACAAAAGAATATATACAGAAGAGGAAAACACTGTTGGGCGGGAAAATGGGCATTTAGGAGCTCTCTGGTGTTGACAAGTGGCCCAAATGACTTTCATTTATTATATATAATAGATTTTTTATTACTTTTTTGTTTTATAAAATTAATTTTTTTATTAAAATCAGATTTTTTAATTAAAAAACATTTTAAAATCTGATTTTTTTTTACAAAAAACAATTTTTGTCAGATTTTTTTACAAAAAAACGTTTTTACGAGCAGTTTTTTACGCCCCGTTTTTACGTGTTTTTTACACGCCGTTTTTTACGCCTTGTTTTTTCGCCCCGTATTTACGCGCCGTTTTTTTACACACGCTTTTTTAAACTTTTCTTACAAAAACTTTTTTTACGGTTTTAAACTTTCATTTTACAAAAAACTTTTTTACAAAAAAACTTTTTTACAAATTTTTTTTTACAAAAAAAAAATTTTACAAAAACTTTTTAATAAAGAACAAAAATTTATAAGAAATTTTTTTTATGGTTTTAACCTTTTTTTACAAAAACTATTTTTTACACACACGTTTTTTAAACTTTCTTACGTTTTTTTTATGAAAACGTTTTTTACGGCTTTAATCTTTTTTTACAAAAACTTTTTTACCAAATTTTTTTTTTTCATAAAAACTTTTTTTACAAAAGACAAAAATTTATACGAAAACTTTTTTACGGTTTTAACCTTTTTTTTATAAAAAACCCCTTTTTTTACAAAAACCTATTTTTACACACACATTTTTAAACTTTTTTACATTTTTTACGAAAACTTTTTTTACGGTTTTAAACATTTTTTTACAAAAACTTTTTTACAATTTTTTTTTACAAAATTTTTTTTACAAAATAACAAAAAGAGGAGAAAGAAATGTGAAGAGAGAGAAATTGAAAAGACTTAAAAAAAAAAGACTTTAATGAGAAGAGATTGATGATTTGATGGTTTTGATTAAATGACTATATTACCCTTTTGGTTGTCATTATCTGATTGGTGGAGAGTGGTTCTCGCAGTTTTCGCAACTGGAGGTGGTTTTCATTTTAGCGGCCCACTTCATATATATACTGCTATATAATAAAGGAAACTTTTTTCCAAACCAAAACCAATTTTTGACATCATATACTAGTATGCGATTATCCATTTTGATTAATATAAATTAAATAAATTTTAGAAAAAATTAATTTAATGAAGTATAAAATGTCCTGAAATTAACAAAAGATGTACGCGTGACATATAAATTAATACAAGAAATCAATCAATCATAGATTAATATAATGTCAAAATGATTTATTTTATTAAACTAAAGTAGTTAAGGGTAGAACCTATTCTGAAATTATTTCTAAGGGGTAAACAAAAATATTGATAAATGTATACCGATTTTGTACTTTTATTTTCGTGTTCATCTCTCTGCTCAAATACGATGACATTTAGATGTAAACTTTATAAAAAACAAATAACATTAAGAATACATAGGTTATTAAAGATATAAATATTTTTATTTGGTTTCAACCAGTACATAAATGAGGTTTTTAATGATGTAACTTTTTTAATTTAACTCCAAATGTGAATCACCTGAAGCAACTGAATTTGAGAAATTGGAATCAGTTGAATCTAGTGAATCCAGCTGTGTGTCTTCTGGAGCAGCTGCTAAGTCAACAGCAGAGAATTCAGCAGAGCTACAACAAAAGGAATGTAACTCAAGCTCTGAGTTTAAATGTGTAAACAATACTGATGCTTCTACTTCATGTGCAGATGAAGTAAAGGTAGAGAATTGGGTTGAGGGGATGATATTGTTTGCCAAGAAACTGTCGATGTTCATTTGAATACATCAAATTTGTCTGTTCATGCTCATCCATATGTGTCAAATAAATACGTGTCTCCAAAACCCACAGTGTCAAATGAAATTGCAAAATCTAACAGTGAATGTGTTAACTGTTGTAGATAGTGACATATGAAGCAGGGCAGAAAGTTTGAAAAGTCTGCAAACAAATCATCCAACATATCCTATAACTCAAACTCATCATCGGTTGGGTCGAATGGATCGGGATATGCTCCTTATGTAAAGAAGCAAACATGCTACAACTGTGTCATACCCAGTCACATTGCATATAATTGCACACATCGTCCCTATGTGCCATATTATACACAAAATTAGAGGGTTACACCAAGGGATAAATCATATTCTAAGCCAATGAAGGTTGAAAAGCCTAAGGCATTGATGAATAAGTATTCCAAGGTTAAACCATCTGATGGAGATTGGAATCTACGAAAGCTAAAAGAAAACAAGCTTTGAAACCTTAAGAAGTATTGAAAATAACAAGGTTGAAAAGCAAACTTTTTTTTTTGCAAAAGGCACCTAAGAAATTAGAAAAGCCTAAACAAATTTGGAAAGCAAAACATAAAGCAGAAACATCACCAATTCCTGATACAAAAGAGGACACGTGCTTACGAGAAGTATCTTATTTTGATGCTTCAGGAAATCCTAGGACCACGATGGCTTGAGTACCAATGTCTTACTGATCTCCTTATTTTTCAGGGACAACCAAGGAGGAGTTGTTGACAATCCTTAGAATGTTGATAGCGGTTGTTCCAGAGATATAAAGGGTAACATCTCACTGTTGCAAAAACTTTTATTTATTTACAGTTGATATGTTTCCTTTGGAGAAGATAAGAGAGGTAAAATAAGATCGAAAAAAAGTACAATTTAATTTTCTTGTTCTAATCTTGATATTGATTAGTCTTAAATCTGATGATGGAACGGTTAAGCAAAAACAACAAAAAATATTTTCATATTCTTTTGTTTTTCTTTTTGTACATATATTATCTACATAAGGTAAATTTACGCATAGGATTTATGCACAAATTTATGGGGGATAGAGAGAGAAAAACATTGAGAAAAGGACGAAAAGAGTTTGTGCATATATGGGAAATGAAATAAATGTTTGTGTTAAAGAGCTAGACCAACACGTGTAAGGTGCAAAAGCTGAAAAGACTAGGATCTAATTATGATATGTCGATAGGCTTAACGCTCAAGTGATAAAAGATAACAAGTGATATAAACATAACGAACTATGTATCATGTGGGTAACATACCATCGGCGTATAATTTCATGGTCTTAAATCTTGCGTTGATAGATAGCCAACATCTGAGGTTCCGGGTCTTTATATTGTTGAGTCACCCGGGGATATCATGGCTGTACTTCTGTTGCATCCAGATTATATGCAGATTTAGGCACAGTCAGGATATCTTAAAAGAGCCAAAGAGGCCAAAAACCTTAAAGGAAGATAAACTCAAATTGGGGGAATTCCAATGAGTTTATAAAAGCAAAATTCGTACCAAAAAGGTATTTGCCTAACCCTCGTCGGACACAAACATTGGTCGCTCTGTTGTACGAAAGTACTGACCTGTCACCAATAGTCTGACGTTGTAAAATAAAAGGATGATCTCAGTATACCCACCTGCTACGATGAATCATTGTGCTTACCTTGATCATGGGGTATGTCATGGTATGGGACACACGGGTATCATAGTATAATATTACCTTAAGCATATCACGAAGTTGAAAATTGAAAGTTGAGCTTTGGGTTTAAGTGGATAAACATATCGGCAATCGCATAGACCAGTCTGAATAGGTTCGTACCGAAAAATGTTCCTTGGTCTGCCTGAGAATGATTTTGATCCCGTTGTAATTGTATATTAATTTCTTTGTTTAGTTGTGTTCGGTTTATATGTTTATATTTCAAAATTAAAAAAATATAAAATAGAAAATTCAAAAATCCAAAAATAGAGTGTCGTTGCAATTGTAATTGTATATTAATTTCTTTGTTTAGTTGTGTTCGGTTTATATGTTTATATGTCAAACTTAAAAAAAAATAAAAATAAAAAAATCCAAAAATAGAGTGTTTATTTGTTTCATTAAAAAATTATTAACCGTTCTTGAAGATTTGTTTGATCTTTAAACATTGAGAGAAATTTGATGTACTAAGTGTTCATGTGGTACTTTCCTCTGTTGCATATAAATGTTTGGTTATGAATTTCTGAGCATGTGCAGAACTTGATTTTAATCAAGAAACAAGGGTTGATGAAGAATGAGATGTTGTTGGCTTCTGACAAAGCATGAAGCATCACAACAACAAGGTGTACCTGAGTCAGAAGAACTAGATATGAGTCATTGTCTAACAATGAACGTACCTTAGAAGAAGTACATGTGAACCTGCTTGAAAGAGAAAAGATTGAAAAAGAAAAGAGATGCTGAGAATTCTCATCTCGCATTCCTTTCAACAATATTTTCAAGCAAAACTGATCATGATCAAGAAGAACAAAAGACCCAAGTTTGAAGATGGAAAGTTAAAGTATCTTCCCACAGAGACATGATAAAGACAATAGTTTGATAAAGACAACATAAACCTAGGGGGATATTGTAAGGCCATATAATTGAGTAGGTTTACGCTTATCTTTATCAAACACAATTATAGGTTATTGGACTTAGTTCTTCTAGTGGGTTAGATAGTATTGGGTTGATTTGTTTAGGAGTGTGCGTTTGGGCTTGGCCTAGTTTGTAATTAGGTCACCCTATGTAACTATAAATAGAGTGAACCTAGGTCATTTAGATGGTTACACATTAGACAATAGAGGGAGCTAGAGGAAACGGGTTGTTGATTGATTTGTGATTCATACGAATTGTACCAGACAAGACTTAGATCTTGTGTGCAATATTCATCAATCTAATCGACTTTCTTCATCTTGTTTCTACACTTTCTTAGTTTTTTTTTTCACTTCGATTGTGTTTGTGATATCCAATTGATAATTTATGGACTTACATGCGTGATTGGTAAAAAAAAAATCGTTGGGCGTGTTTGAGAAAATACTGGATCCATTTTGGTTTGGCCGATAGAGTCGTTGTCTAACAGTCGATTTAAAAATACTATAATATCTCTCTCTATATATAAACTGTGACAACCCTCGTAATTACATGTATCCGTACGATTATTTAATGATAATTGAAGTGCTTAGTGACTGTGTTGAATTATTTAACTGTTTCCTGATTACTGTGTCATACTTACATGTGCTTGTTAACACACTAGTCATGTGCAGAAAATTGACTAAATGGTCCTGAATGTTTTCCTAAGTGTTAGGAATTAAAAGTGTTACAAATATATATATATATATATATATATATATATATAAGACACTTTACGGAATAATTAAACACTTTAACGGAACAGTATCCGACCGAACAACCGGACATTACCCGGGACACCAAATATTTGTCAAACACATTATTTAATTATTTTTGAGCTAGTCATGGTCCCCGTACACCATAACACCCACTAAAAATCATATAACTAACATATATAATCTAGTTACTTGGAAACTAACTTATATTTACCATTTAGTTGAAAATGTTACAACCACCCCCCCCCCTAACCGAATTTGGTCCCAAGGACCCACCCCATACCTCCAAGATTTTACTTGATATTTTATTTGATTGTTTGCTTCTTGAGGTGAACAAAATATGTGAAGAATGGTTATAAGTATGGAAGATCTTACAAGATCTTACCCACATCATTTCACACCATCTCCTTCACTTTCTCACTCCTCCCACTCGGTCACACATAACCGCCCCCATCACCACCATATCACCTCCACAATCTTCCATTTTTGAGCTTCATTCAAGTGTAGAAGAAGGGTTAAAGAAGCTTGCAACTTGTGGAGCTTCAAGGAGCTTTGTTTCTTGCTTTTCACCATCATCTTCTTCATCATTTCACTAGAGATTCTTCCCTAGCCTTGTGCTAGTAGTAAGCTCTTGTCAAACCCTTGTTCATCTTGTTTTTATGGCTAAAACTTGTAGTATGATGCTTATGTTTAAAACACTAAAGAACAAGAACACAAAAAGGGGTTAAACAAGAAAATGAACATAGAGCTTTACATGAAGATTTACATGATGAAATGTTGTAGTAGAATGTTGTGGTGAACATGTTGTTGATTACTTGATGATTTACTTGTTAATATTGATGTTAAATGTCGTTGTTATTCGCTGAACATGTTAACGGAATCAATCGAGCACGCGTTAGAAAGTTAAGAGCTGAAAAATATGAAGCTGGTTGGTGTTTACAGCCAACTTCAGTTGGCTGTAACCAGATTATAACTTAACAAAAAAACTGATTTTCTTGAGTCTATAACGTGTTATTATGAAATACGGTTCTAATGGCACTGGAATCATAATTTTTGGACTTCGTTTGCTATTTTTAAAGGGGCGTTTTGTAACAGCAGCAAAAGCTGCATTTTTGCTGCTGAAAATATGTGTTATATTCTTCATCATAACTTGAAACCTGAGTAGAAATAGGTCATGAAATTTGTACTGTAAATGACGACTAATGTATTTGTAATCCTCCCACTGGAATTTCGTAAATCGGACTTACGATGAATTTTAAATAAATTATTCCGTGGACTGCAGTCAGAAAAAGATGAATCTGATTGCAGTCCGGAAAATGAAGTTTTATAAAATATTGGTGATGAATTGGATCCCGATATTTTTAAAAAATAATATTTGGATCGTTTAAGACATTCTGTAAAAAGTTGGGAATTTTTGGAACAAGTTAACTATTTTATTAAAATCCCCGAAAACAGCCCAGTTTTGAATATAAAAGCTGAAACGACATAAGTAGTAATTTGCGTGTCTAAATGTCGGGTAGGTTATCTGAGAATGATCTAACATGTTATATGTCAATAAAAGTGTTATGTGCAATGTCGTATGTTTGCTTATGAACGGGAATAGATGGGAAGTTTATATGGGCATGAACCGTTAAAGTGATGCATGTTATGTGGTAGATGCGTGTAGGAACTTTGTGCTTACTTGAAGTCACTAATAAACTAAGTGGTAATCATACTAGGACGTGGTTGACCGACCTTGACTGTTAGCTATTTTTGAGAGTCAAACCGAGCAACCGAGGTAAGTTCACACGCTTTCTACAAGGCATGGGATTCCCGGTGGTTTGGGAATGGGTTAAGAAACTAAAACGGAACCTACATATCCTCCTTGGGTAGGATATGTACCGCCATCCTCCATAGGTAGGATGCCAATATTAATCCTGCATATTCTCCTTGGGTAGAATATGTACCGCCATCCTCCATAGGTAGGATGCCAATATAAATCCTGCGTATTCTCCTTGGGTAGAATCGTACGTTCGTCCTCCTTGGGTAGGACAACAACCTTAAAACTTACTAGACAAAACTCTATCATTAAGTCCCTCATTTTATATCGACTTAATCGCCGAGGCCAATGGCGAGCGGGTCATTAGTTAATAGCGCTATTAGGTTTAACAAACCTCACACCGTGCCGTTCGGACGGGCGTGTACTAATGGACTATGGCAAACTGTCAATGATGATAGAACATTGATGTAGGGCACAACTATTGTTCGTCAGTTGTCGATATGGTACAGTCTAGTGGTTCACATGGGGAAGCCCCCACTGATTTTGGATATGGTTTGGGTAATAAAGAAGGAACTGGTTAATCATACTTTCAACTATGGGGTAACCCCCACGGCAATTAAGCCAACGAAAGACAAACCATGTTTTCGGAACAACTAAAACTAAACAACCAACCGTGAACTCACTCAACTTTGTTGTTGACTCGTTGTTACATGCCTTACAGGTCGTTAGATGCTTATGGAGCTTGCACGAGGAGGAAGTCGTTGTGGAATATGGATGTTATGTCTCGTGCGAAACATTTAATCCTTATGAACTTATTAAACCTACATTCTAAACATCTAAACTTTATGAACTTATGTTTTGGGGTTTACCTTTAATGCTTCCGCTGTTTAATTTGAACTTGGTTTACTTCCTTTTGGTCACCAATTGTATTGTGGTTGGTTTTACTTACTTAATTACGTTGTTCAATATGATTGGTGGCTCGATCCTGGTCATGTCACGCCTCCAATCGGTGATACTCCGCATAGTGGATTTTGGGGGTGTGACATAAACTCATACCTCCCACACACCTCACATAAAAACAAACATATACCCACACCAAATACATAAAAATGGATTCCCCCACATCCTCCACGTTTGTTGCAAATTATTATTACAAAGAGTTTTTAGCCGATGGGGGTGAGTCGACCGATGAGGAGGTCGAGCAAGAGGCGGTTACAGGTGCGTTTCAGCTCGTGGCGAGGTATAGAAAACATGTTAGTCGGCCTCCATGCCCGATTTTGTAAAGAGAATATACGGAACAAGACCGACTTGCGGCAAACACTCGTTTGATGAAAGATTACTTTGATGAAGCGCCGACCCAAAAGTTTTAGGCGTTGTTTTTGGATGAGTAAACGTTTATTTCTACACATTACCGGAAACCTGGAAAACAAGTTTGATTACTCTAAGCAAAAACCGGATGCGAGAGGGATGCTTGGATTTACCGTTATTCAAAAGTGTACTTCAGCGCTACACGTGCTTGCTTACATAAACACGACCGACATCAATGACAAGTATTTAAAGATGGCTGATGTTATGGGTCATTTTCTGAACATATATCCTGACTAATATTTTGGCTTTGATTGTTTATTTGTGATCAGGATACCGGATCAAGATATTGGTAACATCCTGATGCGATACCCTGGTAGTAACTAATTAGCTCACGTGCAGATAACTGTAACAAGTCTCTAACGGTCAGGTGGACTTCTTCTCCTCGAGACTCGGGCAAATCGGTTAGTTTGGAGACGTTGAAGTCGTAAGACCAGGACTGCAACGTTCATATGGGGAATATCCCCTGAATCCCAGAATAATAGGATATTTAGTTAGTTTCCTTTTACTATAAATAGATTGATCGGATCAGATTAAGGCACATACTCTTTCGCACACTTTTTCTCTCCTGTTACAAACAATCACTACACACAAACACTTGTACTCGAATTACATTGTAATACCTAGTTAATCCGCATCATATCCTGCACTGTATCCCGTTATTTGAAGTAATAGAAGAACAAGGCAGCTGCGATTGTCAGCTCCCAAGGTTTTGTGCCGGCGATCTAGATTGATCAAGGGCTTTCCTCGTACATCATGTGTCACCCTTCACATTTTCGCCCATTGTTTGATCATAGATACATCTCTATATCCTGAGCCGTATCCTGAAACTGTTTTTGCAAATAACTTAACTAACATATTTTCAACACACGTTTCTAGCACACTACCTCACTTAACTAATTTGATCACTAAATTTCTTCGGTAATTTTTTACCAAAACAATTTGGTGCCCACCGTGGGGCAAGTGGTGCTATTTCTACTAAAAGCTTTTGCAGAATCGTTACTTGGTTTTCTATTTTCAAAACTTTTTGCTACACTATTTTCAATGGCCTCGAGATCAAACATGAGCTCTTCCACCGTGTCTACTACAACCTCTGCAACAATTGGTTCGATGCTTCCACCACCTCCTCTGAGAATGCAAGCCTCTTCACAGGGAACTGAAAGTCATGTGGCTCGGGATGTTATCCCCGCTCGCAATATCCAGGGATCTGGTCCTGTTTTGGCTTCTAACGAAGAAATTCTAAATTTGTTTGGTAGTGTGCAGGAACAGATGAGGCAGCAGCAGGAAACTAATCAGATGCTGATGAGAGAGATACAACTCTTGAAATCCGGCCCAAGTAGGCCTGCTGAAGATACTGTCACTCCCTTGCAACCCAGGGCTTTGAACTTCAGTTCTGCAATTTATACTGAGGATAACCGGGGGAATATTGTGCCTAGCCATTCCCAGAATCATACTCCTGAGATACCCTCTTCTAAGAGTATCAACTGTGAGAAGCTCAGGATATGCTTCAAGATATGGCCAGAATCCCCAAACTGGTAATGTATCTAATAATAATGCTCTTGCTACTAATGGTGTTGGATCTTTGCAGGATGCAGGTATGACATTGGCATTTTCCACGGAGCTTCAAAAACTGAAAGACATGATCTCCAGTGTGCCTGGGGTGGTCCAGCCAATTCCAGAAGTGTCCCAGAACAGCCACAGGATATCACGGTTTGCATATCCTATTTGTGATGCTGAAATCCCAAAAAGATTTCAAATCCCCAACATGAAACTCTATGACGGAACTACAGATCCTGAGGAGCATATTGCCCAGTATAGGGAAAGGATGGAAATCAACCCTATCCCTCCAGATCTCAAAGAAGCATGCCTGTGCAAGGGTTTTGGTTCTACCTTAACAGGATCAGCCTTAAAATGGCTCTTGAACGTTCCTCCTCACTCAATTACTTCATTTGCTCATTTAATTAATTTATTTAATAGTCAATTTTCTGGCAGTCGGAGTTTTGAGAAACTAACCAGCGATCTTTATAGGATAACTCAAGGACCTCAGGAATCCTTGAGGGATTATGTGAACAAGTTTAGTCAGGAATCCTTGGATATCCCACATCTTGATGTTGCAATAGCTGTGCAGGCTTTTAAGATGGGATTACAAAAAGATTCTCCGTTTTATCAGGATCTTGTAATGAATGCCTGCAGAAATCTGGACGAAGCTCGTAACAGGGCTTTAAGATACATTCGCCTGGAGGACGACAAAAAGATGCAAGAGAGGATGAATTCGTCCACAACCTATGAATCAACCAACAGGAAATCAGAATCCTCGTATAAACCATATCGCTCTAAACCATATGGCAGAAATGATGGCAAAAAGTGAATGTTGTTGAAGACGAGGATCCTGAGGAGTATCTTGAGTTGTCTGAATATTGTTTTTCTATTAACATACCCGAACTGATGTATGCAATGCAGGGTTTAGGAGACAAAGCAAGATGGCTCGAAAGAATCAACAAAAGGCTGATTGGAAGGACAAGTCCAAATGGTGTGCTTTCCATGAGGATTTCGGACATGTTACTGAGGGTTGCATCGCTTTAAGAAAAGAAATAAGTTATCTCTTAAGTAAGGGATATCTGAAGGACCTCTTGGGAAGAAAGAAGAATAAGGGTCAGGATCCTGAGAAGGATCCTGAACGTGCAGCATCACCTCCTGCGGATGCAAAAATAATTAACTTTATTTCAGGAGGATCCGACATCTGCGGCACATCATATTCTGCGGCAAAAAGACACGCGAAGGAAGCCAAAGCAGAGAGGGGAGATAAGCCAACAAGGATGTCAACCCTCATGACTGACAAAGCCATCACGTTTGATAATGATGACAGGGATACTGTCCAGGATCCCCATCATGATGCTTTAGTAATAACGTTATATGTTGCTAACCATTTTGTACGCAGGATATTAGTGGATAATGGCAGCTCAGTCAAGATAATTCAGCTGGAAACGTTGAAGAGGATGAATGTATCCCCGATGGATATTACTTCGAAGTCCACTGTGCTCGTTGGTTTCAGTGGAGAAGCTAGGAATACGGTAGGAGAGATAAAGTTACCCATGTATATTCAAGGGGTCAATTCAATGCAGCGCTTTTGTGTCATGGACTCTTTATCCTGCTATAATATCATATTAGGTAGGCCTTGGATCCATGATATGAAAGTTGTCCCGTCAACCTACCGACAATGCATCAAGATACCTACTCCTTGGGGAGTTGTCAAGGTGGAAAGTGATCAATAGGAAGCAAAGGAGTGTTATTCTTCTTCAATGAAATCCTCAACAAAACCTAGTGCAGCATAGCAATTAAAGATGCGAGGCCAGGATATCATGGAGGCTTCAGAACAGGATGTAAAGAAAATTATCTTGGATCAGGATAACCCGGATATCTCGGTGCTCGTGGGAACCAATATCCCTCAGGATATTGAAGATCAATTGACTAATTTTTTGAAATGCAGGATGTCAACATTCGCGTGGAAGCACGAGGATATGATAGGTATTTCCAAGGATGTTATAACACATAAGCTCGGTATTGACAGGTCATTCAAGCCTGTCCAACAAAAGAGAAGGAAGTTTGCTCTGGAGCGAAACATGATTATTCAGGAAGAAGTAGAAAGGTTATTGAAATCCAAAATGATCAGAGAGGTCAAGTTTCCAAGATGGCTAGCAAATGTAGTTATGGTGCAGAAGAAAAATAGGAAATGGAGAGTTTGTGTGGATTACACTGACTTGAACAAAGCCTGTCCCAAAGACCCATTTCCTCTTCCTCATATCGACTCAATGGTGGATGCTACTGCCGTCCATGAGATGTTAACCTTCATGGATGCATCATCAGGATTCCAACAGATCCAAATGGAACCTTCTGACCAGGAGGATACTGCTTTCATGACACCAACAGGTACTTATTGTTACACTGCTATGCCTTTTGGTTTGAAAAATGCAGGTGCAACATATCAAAGACTGGTGAATATGATGTTCAAAGACAAGTGGGGGGACACCATGGAGGTGTCATCGATGATATGGTAGTAAAATCCAAGAAGGCTGAGGATCATCTCTAGGATATTAAGGGAGCATTTGATATCCTGGACCAGTACAACATGAAGTAAAATCCTGCTAAATGCCATTTTGGAGTGGGGGCAGGAAAGTTTCTAGGATACATGGTGACGAAAAGAGGGATAGAGGCAAGCCCGGAGCAGATTAAAGTTATTCTGGATATTAAGTCACCTTCAAATATGAAAGATGTTCAACGGTTAACAGGGCGAGTAGCAGCATTGAACAGATTTATTTCAAGATCCTCGGAAAAATGCAAGGAATTTTATGATATCCTGAAGAAGAATAAGAAGTTCGAATGGGGAATGAAACATGAAGCAGCCTTGCAGGATTTGAAGCAGTATCTTTCAACTGCACCCCTATTGATGAAGCCTGAAAATGGTGAACCATTATCCCTATACCTCGCAGTATCGGGAAATGCTGTAAGTGTTGTCCTTGTAAAGGATCATGAAGGTCAGCAATATCCTATCTATTATGTTAGCAAAAGTTTATTAGATGCTGAAACTAGATACTCACACATAGAGAAATTGATATTAGCCCTAGTTATGGCGTCAACAAAATTTAGACATTATTTTGAAACGCATAGGATTCACGTTAAAACTAACTATCCTGTTAAAAATGTGCTTAGAAAACCTTAGATGTCAGGTAGGATGGCTAAGTGGTCAGTGAAATTAAGTGCCTTTGATCTAGTATATGAGCCTAGAAATGCCATAAAGTCTCAGGCTTTAGCTGACTTTGTGGCTGATTTCAGTAGTGATATTCAAAATGAAGTAGACCTAGAAGTCCAACAATTAGGAGAAACCTCAGAATCCTGGACATTGTATACTGATGGTGCATCTAATGTGAGAGGTGTAGGTTTGGGTATACTATTAAAATCACCACAGGGGGACATATCACCCCAGGCTATTAGATGTGAGTTTCCTGCCACTAATAATGAAGCAGAATATGAAGCATTAATTGTAGGATTAGAATTGGCTAAAACTATGAATATCAAGAGTTTGCAAGTATATGTTGATTCTTTGTTAATTACTAATCATTTTAATGGATCCTATGCAGTTAAAGGGGAGAAGTTAATCGAGTATCTCGAAATTCTCAAAAAATTAGCAGGATATTTCGATATTTTTACACTTGAATAGGTACCAAGAGAGGATAATGCTGAAGCTGATGCCTTGGCAAATCTGGGATCATCAGTCAGTGTTGGTGCATATGTCTGTCGACTTCGTCTTGTATCGAGTCTTGTATTAGATTAGATAGATCAAGGCACGTTGTACGAGAAAAACATGAAATATATAGGTTTGAGCCATTTCGCACGGAATGGAAAAGACCATTTCGCACGAAATGGAAATGCCATTTCGTACGAAATGGATCTAGCCATTTCGTGTGAACCTGTTTCGTACGAAATGGGCAGCCTATAAATAGTTGCCTTGAGTCTTTCATTTGTAACGTTCTGATTCCGGTGCCGAAGTGCTGCCGAAGTGTCTCCAGGCTGTAAATCGTTGTTATATCAATAAACAAGACAGTTAAAGTGTATATCAAGCTGATTCAAAGTCAATACGTTAGTTTCCGCCTCTCGTATTGATTAGAACTCTTCTGAACGACTCGTTTTGGTCGTGCAAACGATCCTACATGTGGTATCAGAGCTCAGGAGGAAGAGTTCTTACTGATTTCAGCTGAAATTCTGATTTCTACACCTTCTTTTACACATTTTTCAAAATTAAACCAGATTTCACGGTTAAAATGAGCTAATTTTCACACATAACACGTGTAATACTGTTTTAACAAATCCTTGAAAGAATCAGACTTAAAATCAACCTAAAATCTGATCAATTTGTCAAAAACATGACCGATTGGATGACATCAGCAGCATTTCGCACGAATTGATACTTCCATTTCTCACGGATTGGCAAGATTGGACTTTATTTTGCACCAAAGTGTCATATCGCTTGAAATCACTTCCATTTCGCACGAATTGAGCTTTGTGGTCCATTTCGCTTGAGCTTAGGTCCATTTCGTTTGAAAGTCAGCCATTTCGTATGAAATCATCCATTTCGTTTGAAAGATTCCATTTCATGTGAGTCATTTCGTACGAAGTAGTCCAGCAGGTCATTTCGCTTGAAAGAGCCATTTCGCATCAATCCCATTTCGTTTGAATCTCCATTTCGCTTGAACATTGTATTTTTGTGAACTTTCAACACCGAAACATGGAAGAAGAGTTTTACAACGCGTTTGCTACTGCCCCGGGTACTCCTGTTACCATTGCTCAAAGTGTGAACAAGGAAAATGAAACAGGAACATTACAAAAACCTCCAAAGCTGATGGGTATTGAAGAATACTATTGTTGGAAAGACCGGTTTGAAAATTGGGTTCAAGCAAATCATTTGAGATCATGGGAGTGTATTGAGAAAAAGTATGTGAAACCTCGTACAGATGTGGGAGTTATCAAAACTATTTCTGAATTGTCGGATAAAGAGAGAGACATGTACAAGGCAGAAAAAATGATGATCAGTCTACTCCAGCAAGCTGTGAAAGAAGATATCTTCATATTACTTCAACACGATGGTACTTCACGTTCGATTTGGGAAGCACTTCGAATTAAGTTTGAGGGAAGTACAGATATGATCAGGAGTAAGAAATCATTATTAAAGAAAGAATTCGATTTGTTTACTAGCTTGCAGGGTGAATCTACAAAGAAGCTCATTGAGAGATATTGTCATTTAGTGCGTTCAATGTCACTGTTTGATATAAACAAAGATCGAGAAGAATGGGTTGAAAAATTAGCTGATGCTTTACCTCAGAAAGAATGGGGTACATATCTGATGATCTTAAAGAACACCGGAGAATATGATAAATTGACAATTTCTCAGTTCATTGAAAAACTTGAAGGACAAGATCTTGAACAACAAAAGATTGCTAGAATGAACAATCCAAGTGGTCAACAAGACATCAAGATGTATTACAAAGGGAATGTTCAGAATGTTGAAGCAAGTCCGAAAGTCCAAACCGCTTTCAGTGCAGAAAATTCATCCGGATCAGTTAATCAAAGTCCAATCAGCAACAGTGGATTTTCTTCATACTCGAATGTTAATGTGACAACCCGAACTTCCAAGGTTAGTTTCGTAATTCTGACCTTTATTATCCTTTTATTCTTCGTCCATGTTCATGACACTTGTTATACGTATATGTAATCACGTACGGTTGAGTGTGTAGTTAGACTATTATATGTGTATGAGGTTTGAGGTTTGCGTTGGGCCGCGAGTGTGTTGGGCTGCGCACATGTTTTGGCCACACACACACCCTCCTTAGTTGCATCATCTCTCTCTCAAATCCTTGTTCTATACCCCTCGGCCCACACTTGAAATCATTGACCCCAACCTTTTAAACCCGGCTCACCTTAGAGTTGTTTGTACGCTGGCCCAGGTTCTTAGAAGCCCAAGCAAATAATATAAACATAAGTGGGTTCGGTGGCCCACTTGTTCCGATTACATATGCATATGTTTTCATGCATCTCCCATATTGACACAAAAGATAAACAAACCCTAGCAACACCCCTCTTACATTCATGGTGGTCGGCGACCAGGAAAACCCCCATGACATCCTACAACTCTCCCTGTGAACACATATACACCCCAAAGATTTTAGAGAGAAGGAGCTATGGTTAGGAAGAGAGAGAGAGAGGTGACGAAATTAATGAGGGAGCCGACCATCTCTAGCGACCTCCATGTTTTCCGGAGACAAGATAAACCATGACGACGGTGGCCGTCGGACCACGGCGGCGACATTTAGGATCCAGAATCGGGTCCGACAGTTGGTGTTTTGGTCCGAGTGAACAGCGATAATGGCCGTATTAGTGGATTCTTTTTGGGTTCGAGTCTGGGTTTCGGGTCTTGGAACGGGAAGAGGGCAGTCGTCGGAGTCCCGATGCAGGCCCTGGGCATGGCAGCTTGTGCTCGTTCACCCCATAAGTCACTCGGTTGGTATGTGAACCACGATTAACTTATTATGCTTCATATCGTTACATTAAGAGTCTGAATGTTATTTCATATTTTGTGAAGTCTAGAGCTAGTGATTTATTGAAAGTATGCATTCATTTGGTTAAGGAAACAGTACCGTAACCATGTTAGTTTATGTGGGCCTTGACTTGTTGACTGGTTGAAATTTATAAACCTCCTCATGATATGTGTGTTGTTATTGTAACCGAAAGTATTATCACATAATACATGTTTAATTTTGAGAATGATGATGTAGGTTAGATGTTCGGCCAAGGCATATCAGATTGTTTCGAGTATATATATATATATATATATAAGTTTTCTAATTTCCGAAATATATTATGAGGTTGATGTCGACAGGGTTTTTTTTTTTTTTGATTGAATCCAAATTAAAGCAATGTGATAGTGGACTAACTTATTTAAATGGTTAAGTGGTCAGACCTTATTAAAAACCATGTACTGTCCATGAATGTTGACATTTATAATTATAATAATCTGAACATGAATGATGCATGACTAGAATTGAAATGGCCAGTATATATAGCATTCAGATGTGAATAGGAGTAGCATGATGGTTCAACTTAAATTCTTTGGAAGGTGACTAGAATTAAATTAATATAAATAAGGGGCCAAACATATGTGGTGCTACGTGAATCCAGGTTTATTGTGATGAAAAGAGTCCGTACAATACATGATGATATGTCTCCAAACTTGTTAATTCTATGCCAGTGTCCAGTTTTACATAGGAAAAGCATGTTATGAAATTTGTATATAAATTGCATATGAGGACTAACTATGTGATATGGAATGTAGTGTATGATAACTTGTTCAACTTGTAAATCCTTGTATTTGCATGGAACATTGTTGTTATTGTTGGCTTGGTTCCATTGAGCAAAGAGATTTGGAAATTGAGCAGCCATTTGCTCCGCAATAATTTCTGCCAGTTCGGCAGTCGCAATCAGATTGTCGCGTCGAGGAGGCATTCTAAAAGAGGAAAACATGAAAGGAAACGAGTGAGTTGATTGGATGAAGAGAATGAGATGAAACAAAATCAACAAAAGCAAAGATGGTGGTCATTCGTCCGCATTACCAAGCAAACAAACGAATCACGGTGACTAATCAAAGTAAATGGGTCAAAAATAATGTATAATGAAGACATGCTCGCCTATAAGTGAACACTCATCCCAAGAATTCCCAGGTAAGCACAACTGGTCTCGCGTCTGATGAGATATATACGAAGTGCTTGCCTAGACAGAAAACCCAGAATACAGGCATTCACCCTTCCAGTTTGCACATGTTCACATTATTTAAAACCCAAAACGTTTGACGGGATTTTGAAAATTTGAAGGCACAAGGCCAAAAACCAAACTGAAAAGGGTTCAAAACCATATAACAGAGGGTTCAAAACCTTACAATTGAGGGTTCAAAACCTTGTAATAAATCATTCAAAAACAGATGATTGTTTTTCAAAAATCGTTTCGGAAAATTTTGGTTCTTGTTTTGATAATCACCTAAGGATAGGTGATGTACATGTTTTAAGATCTAAACACAAGATAACTCGTGTTAGGGTCCTAGAAAAGTTATAGTCTAGGTCAAAGCATTACTAATAACCTAATTCCCTATAACCATTGGCTCTGATACCAACTCTTCTGTCACACCCCGACCGCGTAAAACAACAAACCGCGGCGGAAACATCGGGGCGTGTCGTAACAGAATAAATTGTTTCATAACCATGGCATACAAAGTTGTATTTTATTTATCAAACAAGGGTGTTACATTGTCTTGAACAGTAAACAAAAGAGTTTATAACATAATTAAACATAGTCTAGCTTCATTTTAAGTCTCTAAGGCACAGGTCCGCCCTAGTGTCATGATCATCATCCTACGGAAAAGCACCTGAAAACACATGTGAAAGTAGGTACGTCAGCATAAAAATGCCTGTGAGATACATAGGTTTGTGAAAATAGGATTCATGACTTGTATTTGAGAAAATGTTTAGTCATGAACCTTGTAATTTGCTTTGTCTTGTAAATCATTTGAAAACGATAAGATCAGTTGATATGTATAAGTAAATGTAAGGTTAAATGAATAATCATGTAAAATGAGTTTGTATAAGATAAGTTGGTTGTAAAACAATGTCTTATGAAAAGTATGTTATTTGTATAAAATGTTATATGTATCAAACTGAAATGATTTAAATAACGTTACGCTATGTAATACTATACAAACACTTATATATAGGAAGTACCAACGGCGTATCCACCATGTTTGTATCATATTACACACGTATCGTTACTCAAATCACTTACCCAAACAACCACCAATGTAACTTGTTCATGTACAAATCAATTGTCAAGTGTTATTGTGTAAACCATATCAAAATGTCTATGTCCAATGTAAACCACCAAATGTGTATATCAATGTCAAAATGTTTATGTTCAATGTAGATCATGTAATGTGTAACCAAGATGTCATGTATGGTAGTGAAATATATATATCAACTAAACCATATGTAAAATGCACAAAAACAAGGTATTGAAGTAAAACATAGTTTAAATCAAAGTTATGTTTTGTGTAACAAATGCATGCTATACTGATACAAACATTTATGCGGTATTGTTATAATGCATACATCCAAGCCTTGAGACTGTGGTGATAAACCCTTAAACAGATTAAAGGTTCATCTAAGTTATGTATATCGAATTCGGTCATTCCTTTCATCCCCATACCCAGGATGTCCGGAACGGGAGTTGTCAATTCCTATGGTACCACTACCTACTAACGAACGGCGTAATTAATGTTAATGAATGTATTGTTCCATGTTAAACAAACCAAATGTCATAACAAAATGTAAGCATGTGAAAACGATGCACTAAGTATGTAATCAAATGAACATACATAGCGTGAAATGTCATGTAAAACGATGTACTAAGTAATGCACACAATGGGCACACCTAGCATGAAATGTAATGTAAAACAATGTACTAAGTAATGCACACAATGGGCACACCTAGCATGAAATGTAATGTAAAACAATGTACTAAGTAATGCACATAATGGGCACACCTAGCATGAAATGTAATGTAAAACAATGTACTAAGTAATGCACACAATGGGCACACCTAGCATAAGATGTAATGAAATCATGTACTATAATGTACTAACGAACATAGCATGTATATGATGTGAAAACGGGAAAGCATGAAAGTAACAAGTAGGCACATGTGTTCCACCCCAAAACAGTTTGGAAAACAGTAAAAGAGGGGTTCTATGTACTCACTTGATATTGCTCAGATGTCTTAAGATAAACACCAAGTAATGCTAGAGATCTCGGAATCAAACGGCACCTAATATAGGTAACTATGTTAATAAACCGGACCTAAATCGGAAGATCGGGTAGCATGAGGGTTTGTAAACCAAACGAGTATGGAGACTCGTGTAGTATGGTTCAACAAAGCCTACATACTAATTGAAACCTAACATAAATGTTTACGACCCATTACGACCCGTTTAGGTAACTTATGCTACTTTAACGCGTCGTTCGCGTGAAACGCGTTCGGACCGCCTAACTAGCCCTATGACAAGTGTTATATGCCTAAACATGTTACATAATCAGTTATGTGACAAAGGTTTGGGTTACATATGCTTAATTACCAATTATACATGAAAAGGGTATTCTGGTAATTTACCTAAGGCATATAAACTACCTATCATACAACTACTTAAACGATGTGACCATAGGGTATAACCTCGGAAGGTTATTCCCTACCTACTATGGTCACCTAATGTGTTTGGTCGGATCCTAATGATCGACCAAATGGGTCGGGTTCGAGGTATAAGCGATTTATTAGATCGCTTACCCTACGACCCTAGTCAACGTGGAAATCAGTAGGCATAGTCCCAAGGGACTATGACCATCGTGATTACAATCACGTTGCGAAGTTCAAAAGAACTTCGCATTGACCATTACTGGTCAACGCTGAAAGTCAAACAAAGTTTGACTTTCTGACTCGAAAAGCAGTAAAATAAGGAAAAGAACGAAAGAATACTTACAAAGGGTCCCCGAATGCTAAACTTGATTCAAAAATCTCAGGTATGAAACAAATGTTTCAACTTAGAGTTTCTCAAATCAAATTTCTTGTGATTTTAGCAATGGGGGTGTTGGGGTATTTATAGTTTTTAGTCCACCGTTGAGATCGTTTCATGGAAACCGTGATTCGATCACATCCGTACACTTGTGGAAAGGTTATGGAAGCTAAATATGATCCTTATCTAATGACTAAGCAACTTAGAACATGTGGAGGAGGATCAAACAGCTGCAAACAGCTGTTAAAAACATTTAATCTGGTCTGATAGTGGGAAGCGGCCCGCTTCAGGATCAGCCAAATACAATGCGGGCCGCCTGGCCCTTCTGATCTGCACACAACTTTCAAAAATGGCAGTTTCAGTCCCTGCACGTGTTTAAGGCCTTTTCCGACACTTCTAAGGCCCGTAAAGCCAACTTTAAGGCCCTAAAATGTTGCCTAAACATTGTGGACATGAAACATGCTAAAAATTATGCCGGGTGATGGTTCGTTTGGTCGTACGAACGCGATGTTCGCTTAATTACGACGGAATGCGCATAAGCGCGAAAAACGATCCAAATGACGCGACGAATGGATTTTTCTTATGGCGAACACTAAAATATAATATAGTCATGCTCACATAAATTTTTGGATGTCCGGATGTATTCAGAACGTAAGTTATGCGCGAAAATGCAAACTTGTGCACTTTTTGACACTTTTAGTCCCTGAATGACCCAAAAGTTTATTTTAGCACACCGAACCCCTCAAAGCCTATTTCTAAGCTATGTAAAGGATATTTAAGGTGTGTTTAACTTATGGTTATGTTCTGGAATGTCTGTTCCAGTACGAATCGTCATACTTTCGCAGTTTGTCAAGTTTAGTCCCTGTAAGCGAATTAACTTGTTTTTGCCATACCAAAGCCTTCAAAACTTATTTCTAAGTTATGTAAAGGTTATTTAAGGTATGTTGGGTATATGTTGATGTTCCGGAGTATTTGTCGCATTAAACTGAGTACGTTTACGCACCAGTTTGCGTATAACTCTCCAGAAAGTGATGTAGAGTTTGAAATTGAACAAAAGTCAAAACATGAAAAATGTAAAACATAACAAAACAAACATTGGGATCAAATAACATTGTTTTATTGATAATAGAACTGTTCATAGTGATTACAAGCACAGTTGTTACATATGAGGGTTTGGTTGCAGGAAGAATCGGAAATCCTATGTTGACAAAAGAGGATTACGATCAGATCGATGCTGAGGAAATGGAGCTTATGGATATTAAGTGGTGTTTAGCGAGCGTGTTGAGGAGAGCTGAGAAATTTAAAATGATTACAGGAATAGATGACTTCCGTGATGCTAATATTTCTACTTTAGGTTTTGATAAATCTAAAGTTACTTGTTTTCGATGCAGGGAAAAGGGACATTTCAAGAGGGAATGTACCAATCGAGAAGCAGGAGGAGCTCAGAATCCGTTCGGGAACAATGACTACTATCGGAAAGCAATATATCAACAAGTTGCTCAACAACCGTCATCATCTCGTGCTATTGAAGATGGAAAGAAGAAAGCTTATCTGGTGAATCAAGATGATGAAAAAGTGGCAGAAGGTTTTAGCTGGGACAAATACATTCCGGCTGATTCCAAGTTTGGAGCTTTCATTGCACAGATGATTCAAGAGCCAGATTTGATGAAGGAATGGATGGATGTGTTTGTCAATAATGAGAAAAGTCAAGATGGAGAGTCTGTCTCTTCAGAAGAAAGCTCAGAAAAGACAACAGTCTTTGATCAATCATTAACTGATAATAGTGATGATGAAGAAGAAATACAAATAAACATTGGAAAAACTCAATTATCTCCTGAAAGTTTTAAATTTTATTTTGCAGATAGATTGGAGAAGCTAAAGGAGAAGCGAGCAGCAAAGAATCAGAATAAGGTAAAATGCGAGAATGTTGCTCAGGAAGAGAAGTTTGAACAGAGTGAAGAAGTTAAATTTGCTGAGAAGGTGGTTGAAGTTGAAAAGATAGTCGAACTTGAAAGGATTATAGAAGTAGAAAAAATTGTTGAAATCACAAAACCATGTCTAAAATGTTTGGAAGCATGCAAACATTGTGAAGAGAAAGATGAGAAGATTAGTGAGCTTGACAAGATGAAAGAAAAATTATTGTTCGATGTTAAGTATGTGAAAGAATCGTATGATGTGTTGAACAGAATGGTGAATAGCCTGCAAAAGACAAACTCAGAAAGAGAAGATGCTTTAACTATGATGAATGCAGTGATGATGTCAAAGCAGAAGGCTATCAATCACTATATTAAGGAATGTGCAAAGTTGAAGCAGGAGTTGGAGCCAAAAAAAATAGAAAATGAAAGAATCAGAAGATTGCTGCAAAGTTATTCAAGTTCTGATTATTTGATTGATAGAATTTATCCAACTGTTGTAGATTTTGAAGCCTTTCAGGACAAGAAGTCTGAAGAAAAGGATACTGGTAAGAAACAAAGTGCAAATTATAACAAGTGTCCGCCTCCGATCTGGGAAGGTTATTCTCCCAGAAAACCAAATGAGGAACAAGTCAAAAAGGCAGTCAATATAAAGTTAAAGTCCGAAACAACTGATGATTTACCAGACAACATTGATGTCACATTCACATCATCTGACACTGATCATGAGTCCGAGTTAATAAAGAAAGTGGTCGATCAGATGTTGGATAAAGATAAGGAGTCAGAGTCAAAGTCTGAGAGTTCGAGTTCGTCGGTCAACAGTTCAAAATCATCGGTTAAAAGGGTTTACAATAAAGAATTTATGTTATCAATATCTAATTTGAATGACGAAACATTTGAAGTTGCATATACTTTGAATGATTTTGACAAATTATATTTTGATAAAGAATTTCCAATAAGAAGTGTTCAAATTGAAAGATTAAAAAGCTTTACAAATTAACAGAAATTAATATTTCTGAAATAAAAGATGTAAATCTTACTGAAAAGCCTAAACCTTACACCTCAAGAGTTCAACAAAGGTTAAACAAGAAAAAAGGTTACAGTTCTGGTTCAGGTTATCGAAAGAAACCAAACCATAATAGTAATTTCAAAAAGAAGGGATTGGGTTTTATTCCACCCGTAAATCATAAAAATGAGAAAATTTCTAAAACAAAAACAGTATTTGTTTCAGGATCAAGTTCTGAAAAGGAAGAAAATAGCTCATTCTGGAAACAATCGAACAAAGAGTTCTTTGCAGAAAAACAAAAGTTTGAGAAGAATGGAGTTCATCAGAGAAAGGAGACAAGAACCTGTTACCAATGTCAAGAAGTTGGTCACATAGCGTGGAATTGTCCAAAGGCAACCAACACAAAACAGGAAGTTGTTTCTAAACTCAAAGAAAAAATTGTTGATAAAACTGAACCATCAACTGAAAAATTCAAAGTGTTTAA
This sequence comes from Helianthus tuberosus, assembly GCA_030545235.1. Classification (NCBI taxonomy): domain Eukaryota; kingdom Viridiplantae; phylum Streptophyta; class Magnoliopsida; order Asterales; family Asteraceae; genus Helianthus; species Helianthus tuberosus. The sequence goes on along the minus strand of JARYGA010049150.1, from coordinate 7,286 downwards.
AAATTCAACATATGAAGTTGGTGAATGTTCAAAAGGGTTTTACAAAAGAAGGGTGAATCTTGACAACCAAACATGGGTTGTTAAGAAATCTGATGTGAAATCTGGCGATGAATCTGACTCGTCAAAGTCAGAGGAGCCACATGTTGAGCCAAAAGAAGAAAACTCAGTTCCGCCAATGGATGACGCAAATTTTCCACCATTGCGGACTGAAAATTTTAAACAAAAAGTTAGTAAAGTGGAAATTTCGAATCAATTCTATTCTGAAAAAAAGAATTGGATGTCGAAAAGGCTTTTAACGACAAAGTGAAAAATATTTTTGGGAAAATGGTCGAGGGTAAGGCCAAAGGGGTGAAAGATTTTTATGAAGAAAAAAGGAATGTTCAAACCCCGAGTGAAACTGAGAAGGTCACACCCAAAGCTGGTCAGGCTTGGGTGTCTGTATTCCATATGTAAAAATCCTGACTTGCCGGAGCTCCCAAGTTGGTATTCGTGGAGTAGGAATCGGCATCTTTCTTGAGAAATTCACGAAAAGTGATATTTCGACCTACAAGTGGTAGTATTTTTTTTAAATTGTCATATTTCATTTTGCAAGTAGTATTTGTTAATGAGTACCTACAAGTGGTTAATCAAGGTCATTAAGTTGAACTTGAGTTAACTTTCATTCAAGTGGTTGAAAAAGGAACAAAGTGATGAACAAAACCCCATTTCTACAAGTGGTTTCAACAAAACTAATTTTCCAGAAAAACCATTTGATTAAAACAAACTTAAGTGTTTTGAAATCATAATGGGAAAATAGTTTGTTGTCAGGGGGAGTTCTGATTGTTTACGCTAAGTGGATGGCGAATTGAAGCAATTCACATCGGTTTGTCAAATTTTCTTTAAATGGTTTTGAATTTTAGGGGGAGTAAGAAATTTTCAGAAAATCCAAAAACATTAGAAAATTTGAAATAGCACAAAACTCATTTTGAATTAAAAAAATTTGAAAAACGACAAAAACATGAGAAAATGAAAAGGAGTTTTGTTGTGAAAAAGAGGAAATGATAATACATCAGTAGACTATCACAGCATGCTAAAGAATTGAAAAGTCAATTGTGATAAACGATCTCACTGATGATGTGCTAGTAGGTTTTTGCACGCTTAGTAGATTGTGTTCGAGATATAAACCTAAATATCAAACTTGCTTATCTCGTGGGGAACATCTCTCGGATATATGGGTAACCCCCGAAATCTTGTTTGAAGAGCTTTCTATTTCTGACATACTAGGTCTTTGTGCGTGGTGATATCTGGGGTATTATACCAGGACTTCTGATTTTGTGGGAGCAATAGCCTGGTCCTCGTATAATACTTTGCATTGCTTTAATCTTAAAGCTCGCCCTCAGCATAAAAAATGATGAAACATTGAAAAATGCTAATCATGTGCTGTTGAAAAGAAAAGATTCTATAAAGGGAACCCACCGAAAAGCGAACCATCATCTCTCTGATTTTGCGGAAGCAATAGCCTGAGCTCTCATGGTCTCGCATTTAACCCCTTACAGATATCATTAGTGTACATTCACCTGTAAGACTGAATATAGGAGTCTGGATACGGGAGTATATTCTGAGGTGGGACACGCGAATAAGTTTAAGTCCATTAAAACACTAATCTCGTATCTCGAAACAGTTGAACTTTGTGTGAAAATTTAAGTGGATCAGTATACTGACAATCTAAGTGAATCGTTTAGAACTTAAAATGTTTAAAGCTTAACGGTGCTAGTGATTGGTCTCAAAAACTGATATGATCCTCTTACACAAACTCATAAAAATATTGTCTGTAAATATTTCTTTACTGTTTTTCATTAAAAACAAAATCCAAAAAGATTGTGTTTTAGTTTAATATTTTCAAATATCCAAAAAGATTTTCGGAGTGTTTTAGCATAAAATTTTGAAAAATACAAAAAGTTTTTATTTCAATTTATTTTCGATAACTAATGTTGAAAAGCTGATTTTCAAAATTCTGAGTGCTAAACATGATGAATAATGGTTTTGGAGAGTCTGTTTGAAAAGTGAAATGTTTTTAAAACGATTAAATGGTTTGAAATTTATGAAATGACATAATCTAACAAGAGATGTGTTGAGATTGATTTTACAAGTTGTAAGCAGTGGTATATAAATTTGTCAAATTGTTAAATTTGTGAAATTCATTTCGAGGTAGAGAATTGTGCAGGTAAAGCCAGGTTACGATCTTAGAACCTGTGAAAGTTGCATAGCCAGCTTATCGAAAGGGGGAGTCTGAAGACATCAAGAAGGAGTCTGTAGATGAGAAAGCCAGATTCAGATCCAGGAACAGTGTTCAAGATATAAGCCGCTGATGCTGTCAGATACTTTGGAAAGCACGAGAAGACTGATAAAGATTGAAGACTCGACATACTAAAGACTTGTACTGAAGACTCGTCGACATCCAAGGGGGAGTCTGTTGGTGCATATGTCTGTCGACTTCGTCTTGTATCGAGTCTTGTATTAGATTAGATAGATCAGGGCACGTTGTACGAGAAAAACATGAAATATATAGGTTTGAGCCATTTCGCACGGAATGGAAAAGACCATTTCGCACGAAATGGAAATGCCATTTCGTACGAAATGGATCTAGCCATTTCGTGTGAACCTGTTTCGTATGAAATGGGCAGCCTATAAATAGTTTCCTTGAGTCTTTCATTTGTAACGTTCTGATTCCGGTGCCGAAGTGCTGCCGAAGTGTCTCCAGGTTGTAAATCGTTGTTATATCAATAAACAAGACAGTTAAAGTGTATATCAAGCTGATTCAAAGTCGATACGTTAGTTTCCGCCTCTCGTATTGATTAGAACTCTTCTGAACGACTCGTTTTGGTCGTGCAAATGATCCTACAGTCAGGATACCGGAAGGGACCCGAATACCAATATTACATATCATGTATCCTGCGACGGATCCTCAGGATAAGGAAATAGTAAGTGTTCAGGATCCTGATGATGAGTATCCTGAAGAGGATCCTAAGTCCTGGACGGCACCAATCATGAGATATCTCAAGGAAGGACACATCCCAAAGGATGAGAATCCTAAGACCTTTAGAATGAAGGTATCACGATTCACTATTATAAATAATGTTTTGTATAAGAAATCTCTTGCAGGACCATATCTGTGGTGCTTGGAGGATCCCGAAACCAAAGTAGTGCTTCAGGATATACACGAAGGGGATTGTGGTAACCATACTGGGGGCAGGTCATTATTCTCAAAGGTATTAAGAACAGGATATTATTGGCTGACAATGAGAAAAGATGCTGCAAAATACGCTCGAAGATGTGATGCATGTCAAAGACACAGTAATATATTACATCAGCCGACTGAGCCACTTTATCCTATAGCTTCCCCTTAGCCATTCAAGAAGTGGGGAATGGATATAGTAGGAAAATTGCCAAAGGCTCCAGGAGGAAAGGTCTTCATGTTGGCAATGACTGATTATTTCTCTAAGTGGGTCGAAGCTGAAGCATTTGTTCAAGTTAGAGATCAAGAAGTGGTATCCTTCATAAAAAGGAATATCCTGACTAGGTTTGGAGTACCAGCTGAGATAATTTGTGACAATGGATCTCAGTTTATAAGTAAGAGGACTACTGACTTTTGCAAGAGTTGGGGAATCAAAATGATCACATCCACACCGGTACATCCTCAAGCAAATGGACAAGCAGAATCCTCAAACAAGATAATTGTCAACAACCTAAAAAAGAGACTAGGAGCTAAAAAAGGAAGATGGGCAGAAGAACTACCCTTTGTTTTATGGGCTGATACGACAACGGTGAAAAGTGCAACTGGTCAAACCCCATTTTCCTTAGTATTTGGAGCAGAAGCGGTAAACCCAACGGAAATAGTGATACCAACAGTAAGATCCAACCTCCAGGATCCTGAGCAGAATCCTGAAGTCCTTTGCCAGGAATTGGATATGGTTGATGAGACAAGAAACGCAGCAAGGCTAAGGATGGAAGCATATCAACAGAGGATATCTAAAGCATATAACAAGAATATAAGGACTAGAAGGTTCCAGGTTGGAGATTGGGTATTGAGAAAGGCTTTTCAGAATACTACTAATCCTGCTGATGGAAAGTTGGCTCCAAAATGGGAAGGACCCTATGAGATTGAATCAGAATCAGGAAAAGGAGCAAACCCAGTCAAGAATATGGAGGGGGATATGCTACCAAGATCCTGGAATGCTATACATCTAAAGCTCTATTTCAAGTGAGTTTGGAATTTAAATTCTAACTCAGGATGGTATGGATTTTATCTCTTTTAATATGTTTTAATATTGTTTATTCTTTTAAACCCATTACTGACTTAAGCATCGGAGGGGTGTTAGCCAGGCTAACACCCACCTTAGTTTACAGTTGTTTTGCAGTATATGCTTCGGGATATAGCTCCAGGATACACATTCAGGATACTTCGAAAGATTAGAGGATTGGCCCCCTCTCTCACGTTTAAGGGATCCTGATCCCTTCACAGGTTTAAAGGTATTCACCTTTCTCTCGAATTGGGTTTAAACACCCCGCCTAGAGCGCAAGTTATCCAGGGATAGTTCAAGATAGCGGGACCAGTCCATGTAAAAGTGGCTGACAATTTCGTTATTGTTGGCTATATCCTGGATCCTAAAGGTATATGAGGATTGATCACCCTCTCTCATGGAAGGGTATTTTCATACTCTCTAAGGTTTAAAGGTTATCACATTTCTAAGTCTTGGAGTTTATACACTCCTGCCTGTAGCGCATGAAAATATGGGATTTCCCCAGGGTACTTATGGGATTTACCCTAGGATACTAAGGATTTATCTCCAGTATATTTTTGGGTTTTACCCCTGTAACACAAGAACTGTTCAAACAGTTGAAACTGATATTCAAAATATTTCTAAGTGTTCAAAGACTTCATGCACAGGGGACATTCCTTCTGAGGCGATTGTGTGGAGCTCAAAAGATCAAATTTGGACCTAGTGTACTAAGTATCTCGGACTAGGGACATCTTAGTGGAAGAAGTTGCAAAAGGATTGAAGTTCGATACTAGGGTTACACTCTATTCCTGGTATGATCTTTCCTTTGTGAACCTTACTTAAGTCATTTGAACTTTTGAAACTATGTTTGGAAAAGGTTTAAATATCCTGATTAAGGATATCTTCTCGAAATGTGTTTTCGGATATGTTTCAGGATATTTGATAGGAATATTTGGGATATGATACCTGGATTTAAAATCAAAATTGTGTTCATGACAAACATCTATTATCAAAACAAGGTTTATAAATCCTAAGTAAAGTATCTTTTTCCTTTGAAAACTCTATGTGAATTATTTTGAGTTATAAAAACCCTGTTTGCATCAGGAAATAATTGCACTGATTTTGGAAAACTGAAATTTAAACTAAGCAATGCATAACAAAAGATTGAAAAACAACAGCAAATAAGTCAAAAGGAGGTTATACTATTAACATGTCAAAAGTTGTGCTTTTGGTTTCACCTCAAACCAAGGCCTATCCACCAAAAGCACTATTAGTTTCTAACCATATTTACACAACAGTTGAAGGTTTCATCTCAAACCGAGACCCATCAGCCTCCAACCGTTGTATTGTTCAAAACAGATTATACTAATTGATGACCAATGGCTTCATCCTGAAACCCAGGACTCATCCACCTTTGGTCATCATATTGTCTCAATGCAGGAAAGTAAATTGTTCAAAGACGGGAAAAGTAAATTGTTTGACAGACCACAATCATCAAATTTAAAAAAGTGGGCTCCGGCCTTGGCACGTATATCCATCATCGCCCATTTCGCTGCCTCTAAGGGGAAGCCCCTCCTTCCATCATGACCTCGTCAGCAGCATCCTTCCCGACATTACCTTTAGCATCGCCACCAGCATTACCGTCAGCATCCTTCGGAACGTCAGCACCATCCACCTTCTTGGCCACCTCGGCAGGCTTCTCCGTTGTGGGCTTCACAGGAGGCTCTACAGGATTACCACCAAGATCTTTCAGCTTCATCTCCCAAGCCTTGATATTCCGTGAAGGGCATTCAACACCCAAAGCCATGGCCTCATAAGCCATTTTCAGTCTGGCCTGGAGGAGGGAGATGACAACTGAATTCTTGAGGCTCTCCCAGTACGAAGCCATATCTTGCTCATGTTGAACTTGGGCAGCGTCGGACTTAGCTTGAGCCTCCTGGGTGATCTTCTGGATGGCAGACTGGTGCTCTTGGGTCATTGCCTTGTACTTAGCTTCGTAGTGTTCCGATTTGGCGGTGGCAATTGCTGTTTGATCTGTAATGATGGCTTCGGCCTTCTTCAGTTTGCTCTCTAACATGGTGTTCAGGCCACATGCGTCTTCATAGAGGAATACCAGGCGTTCGAGACCCTGCAAAATAAGGAAACAGGTATTGACTTTAATTAACTTTTATAACCAACATATGGTGCAAGATATAGGTCCCGGATACTAACCTGGTTGAGGAAGCCGGTCATGAATTTGCTGGATTCTGTAAACCCATGGTTCTCAAATGGGAATATGTGGGGTGTAGCAGGATGCTCTACTTCCTTCCTCTTCCGGGAGCTGGAGGCCCGGGTCCTGGATGCTGGAGGAGCTTTGGGAGCAGTAGTGTAACACCCTTCTTTTAATTAATGTAAATAAGCGATATATTTAAAAGTTTGATCATTTCATAACATAAGATCCAAAAATAGAGTATTAAAGTAACCAACATTAGTTTTCTACTGACTAATTTAAACATCCAAAAGTTGATTAGCAACAATTTACATCATAAACATTGTTTAAAACGAGTTAATATATATGCGGAAGCTTCAAAAGTCGTGTTCGGTTCTTTGACATTGCTTGACCGCCATCCGTAAGATCCATCTTGTCACCTATGGTCAAAACCATTAAAACATTAGTTTTGACATTATTTATATAATACATAAACACAAGATCCAACATCGATTTGTAAATAAAAAAAAAATATTAATTTTTCTGGTTCCACCGTAACTTACGGTGTCACCGTAAGTTACGGCAGGTCCTGGAATTTTATGTCTACCGTAAGCTCCTGACCTCTACCGTAAGTTACGGTACTACCGTAACTTACGGTAGTCCCTGGAATTCCATCACTTGTTTGTTTTGTTCATTACTCTCAAACCCGAATCTCGGATTTCGCTTTTCTAATATACCAATACATTAAATTCTCGTATTTCTAATAAGTTACATATGAACCAATATCAAAGATCAATCAATCATATTCCGGAGCATTAACCATGCTTTATTTGATTATT
>JARYGA010049149.1:0-32174 GCA_030545235.1 Helianthus tuberosus | reverse complement strand
CTTGTCAAGTGGATCTGTATGAAGAGTTTATAATGATGTTATATTTATACATTGTAGCTTTACTTGTACATTATATGCATATTAATTAAGAGAAAATTACGAAAATAGCCAAGACCAGGGTTGAATTACGAAAATAGCCACCTCATGCGTCCTTGGAGTGGCGCATCACGGATTCAAATGCGCGGGATGCGTCTGGAAGTCTTGGGATGCATCTTTGGAGCGAAACCCAATAGAAAATGGACACGTGGCGGCAGACTCCTCCAAGGGGTCAGGCAGACTCTTCCAAGGGGTCAGGCCTGACGCCTTGGATCTCACACTGGAGGAGTCTGCCTGACTCATTGGAGGAGTCTGTCTGACCCCTTGGAGGAGTCTGTCTGACCCCTTGGAGGAGTCTGCCGCCACGTGTCCATTTTCTATTGGGTTTCGTTCCAAAGACGCATCCCATTGTTTCTAGACGCATCCCGCTCATTTGAATCCGTGATGCGCCACTCCAAGGACGCATGAGGTGGCTATTTTCGTAAGTCAACCCTGGTCTTTGGCTATTTTTCGTAATTTTCTCTTAAATTAATCTGTTTGTATTTTACTCTTCTCAGGTATGCTACAGCTAGTGCTCGCTCGGATGGTATGTTTTTGCTTTGTGGTGGAAGAGACACTTCAGGCGTGGTAGGACTTAGTGTTTATGTGTATGCTTTAGCTAATTAAGCTTTAGTTTTGTTCTGTAGTTCCATTACATTTCATCCAGCACACATATACAACGAGAAGTAAACTTTGAACTCAAATTTTTACTTAACTATCATTGATTGTCATTAGCTAATACACCATTACTTCAAAATCGGTTTATTTGTGCTGAACATTGGTTTTAATTGGGCATAAACAGCCCTTAGCAGATGCTTATGGACTACTTATGCATAAAAATGGACAATGGGAATGGACTCTTGCACCTGGAGTTTCACCGTCATCAAGGTACCAACATGCTGCGGTAAGTAATAGCTTTTCATACAAGGCACGCCTGTTGAAACAATCCTGTTAGGCTGGAGGGTGTGGTATAAAGCCCCTAGGGGCTTTATCACGCCACCTCAGCGCCACGTCACACAGGGGGCTTTAAAGCCCCCTCCTTTAACTTGCAGGGTGTGGTATAAAGCCCCCTTTACACTATTGCGCCCCCCTTTAATGACCATCAACTTCGAAAATCTCAAAGTTTGCTCGTTAACGTGCTAGCGGAAGGACGATGGCGCCCCCCTTTAATTGCGGCGGTGTGGACGATGGCGCCCCGGAGCGCTATGGTGGCTGAGGTGGCGGGGTGGCGTTAAGCCACACCCACCGGCCTTAATGTCTTATAAGGGAACACTTCCTTTTTAAACTAAAAATGAAGAGTAAATGGTTTATTTTCCCCGATTTTAACTTTTTCTTCTTAGAAAATTAGTGGTTTTCTCTCAGGTTTTCGTTGGCACTAGATTGCATGTCACGGGAGGTGCTCTTAAGGGAGGGCGTGTGGTAGATGGTGAATCGGCTGTTGCAGGTTAACTTTTGGTTTACTTATGATGTTTGCCATATAAATTGTATTTGATTCAGTGAAGTAAATACCGAGTCTTTACAATGTGATTACATTTCACAGTTTTGGACACTGCTGCTGGAGTTTGGTTAGATAGACATGGCTTGGTGACTTCTTCACACAATGACAATGAACAAAATGAAGATCCGTCTTTAGATCTCATGCGTCGTTGTCGGCATGCAATGTCATCAGTTGGTTCTCGTTTATATGTGTATGGTGGTCTTCGAGGAGGTAAGACTTTCCTCCCTATAGTAGGGGCAAATGAGTTGAACTTTTATAAAGATCAAAATCAAGTCGAGCTAATTCAAGTAAAGCCTTTATTAGTTTTGAGTTTGAGCTCACAAAAAACAAGCTCACAATGTATAACGAGCTGAATTCGAGCTTATAAACAACTTGAATTAATTTCTTGTCGAGATTTTTTAGCCTTGTATATGTTTTGAAAATTCTTTTTGATGTACACACACACAGTATCTGGACCATAAATAAGTTGAGCTTTGATTGCATCTTGACTCATTTTATCAATTTTTTGAGCCCAGTGTGATGCAGGGATATATACAGATATTATTTGAGTTTTAATTTCTTAATATTTTGTGATTTGGTTTCCTTTTGAGTTATGATTCCTCACCATTATAAGGGGATGTAGAGTTTATTATTTCTTAGTTTTTGATTGATTTTTAATGATAAGAACTTTGTTCTTGAACCCTTTGGTTCGTTTTATCGTCTTTGATTAATCAGTCGTTCTTGAGCCATTTGATTGCACGCGAAACTGCATTAGTTGGTATCAGAGCCTTGGTTGTTCAAATGGGTCGTTGTGGAAGTAAGTATTCGCGTAATCGTAGAACTGCTGATAGAGGCAACGGTGAAGATGCTTTGGATTTGCTCAATCGTGAGGTTGAGCATGACCGACAACTCGCATGGCTTACCCCTGGATTGGGATCGGTTGAGCGGGTTGGACAACTACAACCCCTAATCCCTGGATTGGGATTAGTATTACCGTTGACGTGGAAGGAAACGAAACTGGAAGAACTTGTCCGGGGGGAGTTATCCGGGGATGAGGAGCATCCTACCAACGGTGGCACTATCTTTGATTCTCCTCCCGTGTATGATGAATACGAGGACGGGGAATGGTATTCTTGGATGACCGGGTGTGCGATCGAAACCTTGGAAGTCCGTCAGATAAGCGATGTCAAATTCAGGAAAGTTGATGAGTTTCATCAACATCTTGAATATCCAACCTTTTGTAGCCGATCAAAAAAGTATGAATCTGATGAAGGTACTACTTTTGATTCCTTTTTGAACCGCCATCATACATTTATGTTTCTTTGGGAGGTGTGATCTCGGTGATTATATGGTTCAGCTAAGGTCTTGTAGTATTAGAATTACCCAAACTTTGGGATCACCTTTGGTTATTCTTCATAAGGAAGGAGATAAAGTTATTAATGTGGATGGGGATGATTTAAATGAAAATTATGAACCCCGATTTCAAGAAAAAAATGAGAAACTAGTTCAAGATAATGGCTCCACATATATGGGGCAGCTTTATGACAAAGTTACCAATAAATTTAATTCCAATGGTGATGGCAACTTATTGTCGCATCTCAATATCTCAACAACAGGTGGTACGAGTCTTGGATCGAGGGAGGCGACTTGTAAACTTAAGCTATTTAGGCGGGTCATCATGATAATAATATATGATAGTCGGGTTGATGTTCCTTTTGATCCAGGTGGCTTTGGTTTGAAGACAAAACTCGAGGACGAGTTTTTTTCGAAGACGGGGAGTATGATGCAGGGATATATACAGATATTATTTGAGTTTTAATTTCTTAATATTTTGTGATTTGGTTTCCTTTTGAGTTATGATTTCTCACCTATATAAGGGGATCTAGAGTTTATTATTTCTTAGTTTTTGATTGATTTTTAATGATAAGAACTTTGTTCTTGAACCCTCTGGTTCGTTTTATTGTCTTTGATTAATCAATCGTTCTTGAGCCATTTGATTGCACGCGAAACTGCATCACAGTGTAATATGTAGGTCCTGTTATTCAAGCTCAAACTCAGACTCAAGTTCGGTCTAGTCAAATTTTCACGAGCTCTTGAATTGAGCTAGCTAATTTGAGCATGATTTTATTAATATTTTTGTGCGCTTTGAGCTCTTGAGTTGAGCTCGAACATGCTGAATGAAGGCTCTTTAAGCTATCAAATTAAATTAAGTTCAAGCTTTGGCTAAGATGGTTGAGTTGATCTCAAGCTCAGTTTGGCTTGGCTCAATTGCAGCCTACTCTAAATTTTGTAAAGACAAAAAGTTTGGTACCTGAGTCCTAATATACATTTTTTTTTGTGTAGCAGATGTGTTGTTAGGTGATTTTCTCACAGCAGAGAATTCACCAATTCATTCGGATGTCAATAATCCTGAATTAACATCTGAAAAGGTTTCAAACATGGCAACTCCTAGGGCAAATCATCTGTGCCCGTTTGATCCTATATCTCTTGACGGCAGGTCTGAAAGTCCCTTATCCACCACCTTAAGGTTATGTTTGATTTCCCTTCTTTGGTTGGGCCTACTATTTATGCATGCAAAAAGTTTGTACCTTTTGAACTTTTCATTAATAAAATACAATTTTATGTTTGCAGTGTTGACAAAGAATCTGCTCAAAGGCAGGCTGAAGTGAATGCTACTTATTCAACCTGGCAAGCTGCACAAACACATATTGCAAATCCTAACGAATTTATAAGCTCGCAAACCATGCTGGGTAGCTCAGAGGGTGGTACTGGACCCCAGGATGTGCAACTTCACCCCAGAGCTGTATGTGTTCTCTTCGTTATGATTTATGTGCTGGATTTTTATTCTTTTGGCTAAACGAGCATGTTATCTATTTGCTGCAGGTTGTGATTGCTAGAGAAGCCATAGGAAACCTTGGTGGGTTGGTAAGGCAGTTGTCATTAGATCACTTTGAAAATGAGAGTAAACGTATGATGCCTTTCCAAAATGACATGTCTGCAAAAAGGTTCATGAGGCAGAAGTCACCTCAAGGCTTACACAAAAAGGTAGAATTGGAAGTTGTGTTGACTGTGTTGACTCGTGTGAACTTTTTTTTTCAGCTAAAAAATTAACAATAAATTATGATTGTGTTAAATATAATTAGAAAAACAATATTATTACAATAATACTGTAAATAAATGAAATATGTTTTCTAGGAGGTTGTATGTTTTAAATAAAAACTCCATGCCACCTGCAGTGTTCGACCCGTTTGACTGTGTTACCCTTTCAGCTAAACATTTTGATGTGACCCATTTTAGATGAACGAAAAACAACCTTATTCAACACATTCATAATTAATGGGTTGAAACTGAAAAGTTGAAGTATGCAAAATATAGATTATAAGGTGATATTTTTCAGGTGATTGCTACTTTACTTAAGCCTCGAAACTGGAGCCCACCTGCAGACAGGAAGTTTTTTCTGGATGCTTATGAAGTGGGAGAGCTTTGCTATGCTGCTGAGCAGATATTCATACAAGAACCTACAGTTCTTGATCTGAAAGCTCCTATTAAAGTGTTTGGTGATCTACATGGACAGTTTACTGATCTCATGCGCCTATTTGATGAATATGGATTCCCTTCCAGTGCTGGAGATATAACGTAAGCTCATACATGCCACTTTATATTTCTAACACGAACGTTATAACATTCTTACTACCTTTCAGGTATATCGATTATTTATTCCTTGGAGATTACGTCGATAGAGGACAACATAGCCTGGAGACAATCACTTTGCTTCTTGCTCTTAAGGAAAGCTTCTTATATAGTATCCCCCTTAATGATTTATTTTAATACTGGTGGTCGTGTGGTAACCTGATGATAATATTCTGTTTTTTACTTTTTCCAGATTAATTATCCCCAAAATTTTCATTTAATACGTGGGAACCATGAAGCTGCTGATGTAAATGCACTCTTTGGCTTCCGTCCTGAATGCATTGAAAGAATGGTGTGTGTCGAACGCTCATTATTATGTTTTTTTACTTGTTAGAAGATGGTTATATATGGTTTCGTATGCGCTGTGCAGGGAGAGAACGATGGAATCTGGGCATGGAAGCGGTTTAATCAGCTGTTTAACCATCTTCCACTTGCAGCACTTATAGAGCAAAAGATTATATGTATGCATGGTGGCATAGGAAGGTCGATTCATACAGTTGAACAGATTGAGAAAATAGAAAGACCCATAAACATGGATGCTGGATCTGTTGTCTTGATGGACTTACTATGGTATTATCGATATATAATATTCCAGAACAATTTAAAGATCAACATTAAGTAAAAGCATCACATTGTTGATACATGTTTTTTGTTGCAGGTCTGACCCAACCGAAAACGATAGCGTGGAAGGTTTGAGACCAAATGCAAGGGGACCGGGCCTTGTTACTTTCGGGGTATGCTAATGCTATGCTTGTTTTTTTTTTTTTTTTCAAATTAAGTAGCTTTATTATTGTTATTTATTTATTGTCTTAACTGGTTCAGTTTGGGTCAATGATGGTAACATATAGGGGATGATAATATTACCGGAACTTAATATGACCCACTGATATACCATAATGAATTGTAACTACTTGCAGCCTGACAGGGTTACAGACTTCTGTAATAGAAACAAACTTCAGTTGATTATAAGAGCACACGAATGTGTAATGGATGGGTTCGAGCGATTTGCTCACGGACAGTTAATTACCCTTTTCTCTGCGACAAACTATTGTGGTAAGCTTTGGTTTTTTTCTGGTTCAGTGCATTGGTTGTTTGCGTCTTAATGAGTAGTTTAACTGTGATAATTGGATTTAGGGACTGCTAATAATGCTGGAGCTTTACTAGTGATCGGCAGAGGATTGGTGGTTGTTCCAAAACTGATTCACCCGTTGCCACCACCACTTGAACCAGAAACATCTCCAACATCCGTCGAAGAGCGCCACTGGATGCAGGTAATGATTTTTGAGCTTTCTGTCTAGTCCCATGGGCTATTTGAAGAAGTTAAAGTTTGTGGGCCAATCCGAACCCGTTTTGAATCTTTTGTTCAATATCCAACCAGCCGACCTGCCCGCCTTTAGAGCCGACTATTTACAACTTTTGTGATTCATGTGTTCTTTGTTGGATATTGTAGGAGCTCAATAATCAAAGACCACCAACTCCTACTAGGGGCCGGCCCCAGCCTGATAACGATAGGAGCTCGCTTGCATACATTTGACAACACAAGTTCATATTTCCGCTTTTACTTCAACATCTTACAGATTTTTTACCAAAACAACAGATTATGAATGTATTTTGCAGATATATCACAAGAGAATCCGTACATATCGTCCTGTTGATAGAATGGTTTCATTCATATGTCAAGTGTCATTGTACATTCCAAACAAGGAATTCATAACAATGCCAAAATGGTAGCACAGTAAGAAAAACTTATGAAGTTATTTGTACTTTGTTTGTATTGATCTCATAAGAATGTATGGCTGCAATATGTACGAACTCATCTTGGTAGTTTCAAATGATTTTGCCTGCACCTTTACAACTTTTTTTATATTTCCAATGGATGAACATATGATAACATATTTTGTAATAATTACACTAAGGGCACTTGGTAAATTCATAGTTACATTTAATTATTTGTCATAATGAACTTCTCATTGTTTGAAGGTGCTTTGTTGTGACGGTTAATGGTCGAACGAGAATATAAGGGTGAGTGATTTTTGGTCTGGACTGCTTGAACCATGACTTTATCAAACCAAACCGAAAGTAGGACTACCAGTTGGCCATTGGTTTATGTTGTAACATTTTCCCCTTTTTTTGTCTCTTTCTCGGGCTAGAACAGGAAATGAATCGTCATTAATGTAGGGGTCCATAAAAACCAGTAGGTAACTGTGTTGGGTTATGGAGGATTTGACTCGAGCAGAGGATTATTCCTCTAGTCTGGTGATTATTCCCAATGTTTTAAAAACCGGTTTTTTATTCATACCGGGTTAGGATCTGAAATGGTTCAACCAATTGAACCGAGTTGTACCGGGCGGTTCAACCGGGTCACTAGTTAACACTATAATTCCATAAAATACAAATTAATCTAAAAAAAAAATCCAATCTCAATTAAGATATATATAACTGATTATGGTTTTATCTAAAAACAATTGTTTTCTTTTAAAATGTTATGCATTTTTAAGAACATTTTTATTACTTATAAACAATATAACATTGGATGATGTGAGTAATAGTTTCAATAGCGATGAAATATTGTAATGGAAGGCACCAGGTTAATTACCAACAATAGAACGTCGGTATTACCTTAATATCGTATTTTTTATAATTAAAAAATATCAAATGTTAAGATAATGCAAACCGGTTCAATGGTTTGAACCGGTAGAACCGGATTTACCGGCGATACATAAGGTATACCGTATTTGGGTTTTACCGGCCTTTATCGTACCGGACACGTGTCCGGTATCCAGTTTAACCGGCCGGTTCATACCGATATTTAAAACATTGATTATTCCTCTAGGCAGAGGATTGTTCCTCTAGGAAGAGGATTGCTCCTTTTTCAGTCTGATGAAAATATATTATTATTATATTCAGTAACCCAATTTGTACCATATAAATACTTCTTATTCTTGTACTTGTACACTTTGAGCACATAATGCAAAGAGAGAACTAGTTGTGGAGAGTGGATGTAGATCAAGCTTGATCGAACCACTATAAATCTTGTGTTCTTGTTCTTGTGATTTAGAGTATCTGAGCTTGCTGCATTTGTTCTAGTGTTCATGTGACTCGTGTTCTGACCTAACAAACTGGTATCAGAGCTCAGGCTCTTGATCGATTCACACGAACTAGTAGCAAAATAGGTGAAGAAGATACCTGTCGGGACTAGGGTTCCGATTGAAGACATCTTCAATCGCGACTAGGGTTTGTCAACCAATAGCCGCTGTCGTTGCCGCTCATCTTCCAGCCGCCGCTAGCACAGCCGCCGCCGTCAGTTCCTAATTCCGATTGGGTTTCGCACCGCCACCTACGATTCCAAAATCAGAGATTCTTGTTGCTAGAGATCGCATCTAGGGTTCCAAAAATCGAAGACTAGGGCTTTGATTTTGCACTTTGTTCGCCTGATTTTGGCCATGTTTGGCTTAGCTTTTCAAAACAACTTATGACTTTTTGGAAAAGTTAATAAGTCACAATGGAGTGACTAACAGACTTTTCCTCTCACATAATAATCTCATGCCAAACACCTTTTAACTTTTCAAAAAGTTAATAAGTTAATAAGTCACTAAAATAAGCAGTCCCAAACACCCCCTTTGTGAGGTGGAGAGAGAGAGAGAGCATGGTGCGTCCAGGAAGAGGAAGAAGAAGAATATGTTTCCTTTTTTCTTTCTTTCTTTTAGGGAAAATAAAGTTTCCCTTATTTGCAAAAAGACCCCTCAACCTTTGACAAGGATCTTATCAATCCACCATTATTTGTTCATCGCCATTTTAAAGTTTGAAACAGATAAGTGTTTGTTTCTGTTTATTGCTTCCGCTTGTATAATTATCCTCTAGCAGTACGAACTCGTTTGATTTGTAGCAGTTGATAATTATTTGTTAAAATGGCAGAAGATAGTAAACTCAAGATTGGCAAATTTGATGGCAGTGATTATGGATTTTGGAGAATGCAAATTGAGGATTTGTTATATCAAAAGGGATTGCATTTGCCTATGTTGAGACAACAACCGGATGACATTTATGATGAATAATGGAAGTTGTTGGATAGACAAGCTTTGGGTGTGGTTAGGCTTTCTTTGGCAAAGAGTGTCGCGTATAACATTGTCAATGAAACAACTACGTATGGTGTATTAAAAGTTCTGTCCAACATGTATGAAAAAACAATCTGCTTCAAACAAAGTATTCCTCATCTGACAATTGGTTAACACCAAGACGAAGGAAGGCATGTCGGTTACTTCTCACATAAACGAGTTTAACTCGATTATCTCTCGTTTAGCCTAAGTTGAAATAAAGTTTGATGATGAAGTTCAAGCGCTCCTCCTTTTATCATTTTTTGCCTGACAGTTGGTCAGGCACAGTGACGTGCGTGCGGGTGTATATATTTTTTAGCATATTTTAGCTCTTTTTACTCGCCGATTCAAGTTTTAAATTTATAAAACACGATATTCTACTATCACTCTACAAACACGCTAGGGCAAGTGCACCCATCGCGAACGTAGTATAGTGATGGCAAGATACCGAGGTCGTCCAAGGACACAAGAGCTTTTAATACCGGCTTATCGTCAACGTCTAACCTAACCAAACTTTGATAAAAAGGTTTTTAAAGCTAATAAAAGATAAAATAAAAAGTAAAAATAAAATATAATGAAAAACAAATAGACAAGAAGGAATCACTTAGTTCCAACTCCTCTTTCATGTATCCTTTTGATGATTTCCACACTTTGGACATTTTAAGAGATTATCTTAGTTATAGTAGTAGGCCCCTCTTGTGAAGGCGATGTTACCATCAACCTATTGGTCTGAGTCAGCAAGGATACAGTCCCGCAATGTCGGATTATTGAAAGATAATTAAGTAAGTTATTAATGTGAAAAGTGGTGGGCCCCCTTCCAGGCAGCGGTCACCCTCAACCCTTTGGTCTGAGTCAGCAGGGATACAGTCCTCGCGGGGTTTGTTTAAAGTTTTAATAATAGTTTATAGATAAGGGATTCAAGCGGGTTGCACTTCTCCCGCGGTGGGTAATGCCCGCTCCAGCTTGTGAAGTGTTACTAAGCTTGAACCAGGTTCTCGCAAGATCTATACACTGAACGAGACATAAAATTTACCCAACCACCCTTCTAACCCCTTTCCAGGCAATTAACACGCTTTATATAGACCGTAAAGACACGAATATGTGAATTAATAACATACGAAAAAATGATTAGATAAATTTGCCTTCAATTTAAAAAAAACTAGTTATTAAAGTCATTAATACATACCCAATTAAAAAGTTGCCAAAGATTGGAAATCAAAAAGTAATACATAAAAGATTTGTCTTCACCAAGTGATGTAAGAGTTTAGCCAAGCATGGCCTTTGTTTGACAAAGACTCTTACTATCGATCCTGGATCCCGAGACTACTACACACACTCTAATTAATGGAAGATGGATGATGGTGGTGGATGATGGTATTGTAGTGGTGGTGGAGTGGTGACAAATGAGAGAGAAGTGGTTTGCCAAGGGATGGTTTGGAGTAGAACCAAGCACATTTATTTATAGCTGAAAACAGGAGGTTCCCCACGGCTCGTGCCCGCTTGGCACGGCCCTGTGGCCATCTCTCTCTCTCTCTTCCTCATTAACTGTTGTGCCATGTATTGTACTAACACGGCCTCGTGTGTCAAAGGCACGTGGCAAATATACTTGCTGTACTATCGCAGATTCTGCAAATCTTTGAGTTGACCACGCCCCGTGTTGGCTTAGCACGGCCCCGTGTTGGCTGTATGTTTTGTCCTTTGCTGTTGTCTTTTCTTCTGCATAGAATCCACTCTTGGACACGGCCCCGTGTCAGGTCTTCTGACCTTGCTATTCTCTTGGTTTGGATGTGGATTGGGGCTTGGCGAGTTGCGTCAACCCTCATTCTTTGTAATTATGTTGGTTTTTGCTGTTATTTTGCTCCTTTTGCACATTTAAGCTCTTTTGACCTTGTAAATTAAAATGGAACAAAGAAACAAACTTTTTCCAACATTAGTACCGAAAAATGGTTGATTTTACACTATATTTGATACAATTTATATGTTGTATTTTATGCACATCAAATACCCCCATACTTGAATCATTGCTTGTCCTCAAGCAAAACTCTATATCGTGGCTTACACACCCAAACAAAATAGGTAGAAGAGAAGGTTTTTGTCCCATCTTTAGAGTGTCGGGTATCCAAATTCTAAATTTATTTTACCCAACTAAACCAAAATAAGTAAAAGAAATATGCTGCGAAGATTGTACTTTTCAATTAGGGCAAATTACGAGCACTAAATGAGCTGAAATCTTGGAATATGTGCAACAAAATTGAGAATTGAAATCGAAGAAAACATGTAACAACATCGGCAAATTGAAATCATGGAACATATGTCCCAAAATTGACAATCGTTACAGATCAGAAGTGAATGACGATAGAGAAATAGATACCTGCAAATTAGTTCACGAAATCATTGAAGATAACTTAGAAATCGTTGAAGATGGTGATGGATTTTGAATCGACTGAAGATTTTTTAGCAGAGTAATCATTGAGTAATTCAAAGGTGATTGAAGATTTGATGCCGTAATCATCGTGCACTAATTTCATCAATAGAAGCTTTGATAATTTTGAGTACTGGTAATGGAAAAGGGATTGGTATAAATGAGTGGCTGAGAATTGTTCTCGTGATTCTCACAGAAAATGAGTGTTCTCATTTAAACCCTCCCCTATATATATATATATATATATATATAGGGTTAGGATCGTGTGAGAAGCACTAGGCTAATTGAGAAACTTGAGAAACATTCTGGACCACACATTTTCTCTAAGCTTTTCGTAATATATACATATCTATAGTTTAAAATTGACTATATACATATGTGTATAATTCAAGATTTGACAATATACATATATGTATATGTATATAGTCAATTTTAAACTATACATATGTGTATATTACGAAAAGCTTAGGAAAATGTGTGGTCCAGAATGCTTCTCAAGTTTCTCAAATAGGGTGGACTTCTCTTAGGATCCCTTATACACACACACACACACACATATATATATATGGGGCTGCTAAAATGAAAACCACACTCAGTTGTGAGAACCGCGAGAACCACTCTCCACCAATCAGATAATGACAACCAAAAGGGTAATTTAGTCATTTAATCAAAACCGATATATCATCTCTCCCTCCTCATTAAAGTCTCTTTTTAAAGTCTTTTCAATTTCTCTCTCTTCACATTTCTCTCTTATCTTTTTGTTATTTTGTAAAAAAAAAATTATAAAAAAAGTTTTCGTAAAAAATGTAAAAAAGTTTAAAAACGTGTGTGTAAAAAAAAAGGTTAAAACCGTAAAAAAGTTTTTCGTATAGATTTTTCTCTTTTGTAAAAAAAAGTTTTTATGAAAAAAAAAATTTGGTAAAAAAGTTTTTGTAAAAAAAAAATTAAAACCGTAAAAAACGTTTTCGTAAAAAAACGTAAAAAGTTTAAAAAACGTGTGTGTAAAAAAAAGGTTTTGTAAAAAAAAAGTTTTGTAAAAAAAAGGTTAAAACTATAAAAAAAATTCGTATAAATTTTTGTTCTTTGTAAAAAAAAATTTGTAAAAAAGTTTTTTTGTAATTTTTTTTGTAAAAAGAAAGTTTCAAACCGTAAAAAAAGTTTTCATAAAAAAAGTTTAAAACGGTAAAAAAGTTTAAAAACGTGTGTGTAAAAAAACGGCGCGTAAATACTGGACAAAAAAAAAAACAGGGCGTAAAAAACGGCGCTTAAAAAAAGCACGTAAAAAACGGGGTGTAAAAAACGGCTCGTAAAAAACCGGGTGATAAAACGACGCGTAAATACGGGGGCGTATAACGGCGCGTAAAAAGGGGCGCTAAAAACGGCGTTTAAAACCGGGCGTAAAAAACGGCGCGTAAAACCGGGCGTAAAAAACGGCTCGTAAAAAAACCGGCTCGTAAAAACGTTGTTTGTAAAAAAATCCTGACAAAAAATTGTTTTTAAAAAAATCAGATTTTAAAATGTTTTTTATTTAAAAAATCTAATTTTAATAAAAAACAATTAATTGAATAAGACAAAAAAATAATAAAAAACAATACATACAGTAAGACAAAACAAACAAATTTACTAAACTGCCATTTTGACATTAAAATATTAAAAACAGAATAAGACAAAAAAGAATTTAATATTGTTTTTATAACTTTTAATATCATCCATCCATCTTCAAAGATCAATGGTTGGAAAGTGATTCTCGTGGTTCTCTTAACTGGGGGTGGTTTTCATTTTAGCGACCCTATATATATATATATATATATATATATATATAGGGGGCCGCTAGAATGAGAACCACCACGAGTTGTAAGAACCACGAGAACCGCGCCCCGCGGGTGGCCGTTGACCACGAAATTTTTTTTACACCTAGATCCGTATATTTTAACACCGGGGGTAAATTTTGGGTTCAAACGGCGCGCCCGAGGGGGTAGTTTTTTACGCCCAAAGTTTGGTTAAAAAAAAAAGAAAAATTAAAAAAACCCAAACTTTGGGCGTAAAAAACTACCCCTTCGGGCGCGCCGTTTGAACCCAAAATTTACCCCCGGTGTTAAAATATACGGATCTAGCTGTAAAAAAAATTTCGTGGTCAACGGCCACCCGCGGGGCGCGGTTCTCGTGGTTCTTACAACTCGTGGTGGTTCTCATTCTAGCGGCTCCCTATATATATATGTGTGTATATATATATATATATATATATATAGAGAGAGAGAGAGAGAGAGAGAGAGAGAGAGGAAGGTTAACCTACATTACGGTTTAACGTACATCACGTATGATAGATAATTACGCACGTTCATTTTAAAATCACGCACTTTATAACTCAAAAATCCAAAATCACGCATGTTGAAACACAATAATCACGCATATTGAAAACATTAATCACGCATGTGATAGAACAAATCACGCACGTTGTTGTACGTGAAGTACGTTAAGCCGTAATGTACGATATACTTTTTCTCTCTCTATGTATAATGCATATATAAAATGTTGAGTATGCATTGAAACTTACCTAAAACACATTTGAAATCAATAATCACATGATGTAATTACCATATTTTTCATTGTAAAGATATTACCATATTCATGTTATGAACACACAGATACACACATAAGCACATTATGAACACGTAGTACCAATGTTTTAAAAACCGGTAAATACCGGCCGGTTATACCGGTATTACCATTTTCAGATGTAAATCTGGTACGAAACACCCTGGTAAATAAGTGAAACGGCATAAGGTTTGTACCGGCGGTAAAATCCGGTATACCGGTTTGAAACGTAATACCGGTACCGGCCAGGGTTATTTTAGTTTGGGTTGTTACTTATTTTTATTATATATGTTACTTATCTTACGTAATTTTTATATATTATGTTTATTCGTAACTAAAAGTTATTATTTAATATTGTATGAAACGAAAATAGTTATCCTCTACTTGATGAGGATAGCGATAATAGTGAATTTCATCTTTTATGCATTCGTGAGCTTGATGTATTCAACACTCAAATGGTTTAAACATATCGTATACTTTCATTTAAAAGAGCTTGTTTGAATGATTTTTTATTATCTTTTGAATTATTTTTTATTATGGATTTACTTTTTGGTCATCTTTTAATATGTAATCATGCATTTTTTTATTAACTTTTGAGTTGATGTTGTAATTTATGAAATTATGGAGTTAGCTAGTCAACCCGGTTGAACCGCTCGGTACAACCTGGTTCAACCGGTTAAACCATTTTTTAGCCTAATATGGTTTGATTTAAAAACCGGTTTTTAAAACATTGCGTAGTACCTAGTTAAATAAAATAAGTTTGTAACCGCAATTTTCGAAGTTTGTTTCCAATGAAGGAGGAATCCTTCAATGAATAACTTTTTCCAAGGAAAACTTCATTAAAAAACACCGCACCAACCTAAAAACGGGAAGAAAGCAAACAACCAAAATTACATCATATAGATTGGGTATTTACTTCATTCTATCCACTCTATATTCTTGTGACTAGATCTATTCTTTAACCATAAAAAACCAAGCGACTTGATGTCTCTCAAAATATCTTCGCTTCTACCTCTTCCATTAGAGAAAAAGACCTCATTACGAGCCTTCCAAATGCACCAACAGCACCGCATTATAAGGCCTTTCACGATCGGAGATTCCTCCTTCCTCAAATTGCAGAATTTGTCATGCTCTAACACGTCTTTAAAGCTGAAAGCATATAAAACAGGAATCCGAACCCAAGAACAAAAAGCCTGCCAAAGATTTATCACCATGTTGCAAGCCGCGAAGATGTGATCGGTACATTCATCGGAATCCACACAGAAAGCACAGCGGAGATCGGCGATCTGAACATTACGTTTAGAAAGGGCCATCTTCGTCGGGATTCTATCTAGCGCAGCTCTCCAAACAAAAATATTAACTGTCGCCGGAATCCACTTGCTCCATCTAAAAGCCTGATCAAAGATAGAAGAACTTTCCTCAACCAGGAGTTTTCTAACCGAAGCCGAGGAGAAAACTCCCTTCTCATCACCGAGCCACATCCATCTATCCTCTCTAGAGTTCCTTCTGATCGACAACAAAATACTTTGACATTCCTGAAGTTAAATGAATAATAACTAGTACTATTATGAATCCTTCAATGAATAAGACGTTAAATCTTAAAAAAAAAAAAAAAATTATTTAGTAACGGTTATGTTAGACATGGGAATTAGTCTCTTGTCTCCTTTTTTATTTCCTATATCGGTATCATTTTTAACATGAAATCACACTTGAACAACAATTAACGATTGCATTGTATTTCTCTCTCTCTCTCTTTGTCTTAAGGTGATCAAATCAAGTTTACAGGTGGTCAAGAGACATAGTTTGATGCCATCGTCTTTGCTACTAGTTTTAAAAGCACTGTACGAAAATGGCTTAAGGTAAATAAAGCTACAATACTTAATTTGTTTGATTAACATCTTGCCTTTTTAATAGAATAGGGACATCTTGTGGGCGAGATGGCCTCCGGGCCCAACATCTGTTGGACGCTCTTAGTGGCGAGGGGTCGGCGATTGCCTCAGACTGCTTACTGCCATCACTGAAGTGGTAAAGCTTTGGCTAGGGGAGTTATGCCCTAAGGTGCTCGCGGATTTTGTTCCTTCGGCGCCCCTAACCCCTTTGCTAAAGTCTGATAATGGAATTCGCCCCATTGCTGTGGGGGAAATTTGGAGAAGATTAGTCTCCAAAGTAGCCATGAAGAAAGTTGGGAAAGAAGCTGTTAAGTACTTGGGGGACTACCAATTTGGGGTGGGGGTCCCCAATGGGGCGGAGGCGGTGCTGCACAGCGCTAACAGGTTTCTTAATTCTTTTCATTCAGATGGCTCGCTGGCCATGCTTACGGTTGATTTTTCCAACGCTTTCAACTTAGTTGATCGTTCGGTTTTGCTTCGCGAGGTCCACCGCCATTGCCCTTCCATATTCCCATGGGTTCAATTTCTGTATGCTCAGCCTGCTAGGCTATACGTGGGGAATGACCGCATCGGGGCATTTACGGGGGTGCAGCAAGGGGATCCCTTGGGACCTTTGCTTTTTGCCCTAGCCTTACACCCCTTAGTGCTTCAGGTGCAGGAAAACTGTAAACTCCCCTTCCATGCTTGGTACTTGGATGACGGGACGATTATCGGGGACGCTGTTCAGGTTGCTAAAGCTCTCGACATCATCGGTTCGGAGGGTCCAGCTTTGGGGCTACGACTTAATATTAGAAAAACTGAAGTATTTTGGCCGACATGCAACGGGGTGAAGGTCCGGCCAGGGCTTTTCCCCAGTGAGATTGGGAGGCCGGAGATGGGTGTCAAACTGCTAGAAGGGGCAGTTAGCCGTGATGCCAATTTTATTAGTTGTCTAGCGGCTAAGAGGGCAACGCGTTGTAACACCTCGAAAATTTACGCCCAATAATGTATTAACACGTGTCATAAGCTTTGAATATGTGAAAAAGTACTTTAGAGGGACTAAAGTTGACAAACAGAGAAACTATGTGAATATAAGGGTCCAAAGTGTCAACAATGGATAAATATGCCCTACAATAACCCTACATGGTGTTTATAATCTTAAACGAATAAATCATGGATCATACGAAGCTGAAAATGAAAGAAAGTGAAGAATTACAAACTACAGGGGTTAAATGTGTCAACATGTTGAAAGTATACCTTTGAGTGACCTTTTAGCAAACCCGAAGCTTTGTAATGGTAAAATATACTCACTAGAATATGTGATAAAAATTTCATAAAGTTTCGTTATCGTATGAGAAAGTTATGACCAAATTCGTGTGCGAAGGGTTAAAAGCGTCAACGTTGAAATTTGTGACTTTTCGGGTAAGCAAAAAGTTAACAAAGGAGTTAACCAAGTTTGTATAAGTCTTGGAACCCTCAAAAGTAAAGTTAGGGGGCTGAAAATGCAATAACAAGACTCAAAACCACGTAACAAAGGACCAGGGACTGAAATGTAATAAACAAAACATGTTTAACCTGTTGCGCAGTTTTAGGCGCCCCGCGAGGGGGTTCTCGCGGCCCGCGAACAAGCGACCAGCGCAGATTCTGCGCACAGCTGTCTGTTGCAGCTCTGAAACCGACTTTGCACCTTTGTTTTACATACCAGGGGCTGCTCCAATGGTTTAACATGCATAGGGGGCACTTGTACTGATCTGGTAACATGTGTAGACCTCTTTGGCATCATCTTGAAGGATCAAAGTTAGTATATAAGAACACCCATTGTTGCAACTTATGTTCATTCACTTGCATTCTCATTTCTGGAGCTCTCCTGATCAGCAACCAAGTTCCTTAGGCTTCCTAATCGTGCATAGGACTATTGTAAGTATTCTTAACCCTTCCTAATTCAGTTTAGCCTAGTTAATTAGCTAAAAGTCAAACCGTCGTAATTAACGTTTGACTTTGAAATTAATTAAAATCCGTTCAGTCAATTCTCGAATTGAAAGTACCTATAAGTAGGTAATTATGTGGGTAATAAACCCTTAAAAGGGTACTCTCTGATTCCCACTCTAACTAGGTCAATTGTCGGGTCAAACTTGTTATTAAAAAGTCAACAGAATGCTTATTTTCAAATTAATGCATAATTAGCAATGTAGGAGGCATGCAACCTGTTTTATCATTAATATAACTTGGTAATTAATGTAAGAACATGTCTAAGCATGTTCAACCCGACAATTTTCAGTTTAAACCCGGATCGGAACCGAAAGTCGCATAATTTGACTTTTGCTTTGACTTTCAGTTCTGACCCGTTTTTGCATGTTTTAGATTTTCCTTAGAGCTTATTTTGGACCAGGTTTCATATAAGTATAACTCTCTGAGATTATACAACTTGGTTCATTAGTTATCCGATTCATATGCATGTTTCCGTTAAGTGCTTAAATGTTGACTATTATGCCCTTTTGACTATAAAACGTGATTTTTGAAAAAGTAAAAGAATAGAAACCTTAGTTACTGATTTATAAACTTGCACCTAAAATATGACATCAGTTTGAGGTCTAAATTAAGAGTTATGCTCATTAGCGTAATTTGAAAACTTTATGTTAATTAAACGGCGTAATTAGCGTATAGCCTATTTAAACCCACTTTTTGATATCAAACTTTTTACCCACTGATGTAATATAATATTTTGGGATTTTTGAATATTTTTATTTAATTTTTGGCTGAGCATAACATAGGTCTCTAAGTTTGATTCGGTTATGACGGTTTTGCCCTTTTAAGCCATAAAATGAGTTTTACAAATCCTTTTGACCCCAAACCTTTTTCTACTGATTTTATTTGATAAATACAATGTCGAACCCTAACCATACCAATAGGGTGAAGTTGGGAGATGTGCAGATTGTAAAATCCAAGAATTTCAAGGAAAAATCTGGTAACAGGCAAGCGAAAGTTACCGTCACAGAAAAAAATCCCAAAAGAGGGTAATATACCCGGCCGGAGCATCTGCTGCCGTTTGCCCCTCTTCAGGATACAAAGCACCCCAGTTCTCCGGAAATTTGAGATTCTGAATCAAACCCTCAAAAGACGCCCTAGGCCACTTCAATGGTGGAAGTTCAGTCGACATATCTTCAACAAGATCCTCTTGACGTTCTCCGGTTGACATAAGAGGAAGAATGATGGAAAATTTTCTTAAGAACAAGGAATGGGAAAAGTTTTCAAACAAAGCAATGATTGCACAGAGGAGGTTACCCAAACGTTATATACCCATCGCAATAAATAGCATCGGTAACCGTCACAACAACTGTTCCGGGTGTCACAGTTCCCCAAGCAACAGAAAAAGAAGATGTCAGAACATACACGCGTTTACACGCGCGCGTGTAAGACACGGACAGTAAAAAACAACTGACAATGACAGGTTGTCAAAATCAATTTACTGCACTAGCTTCAAAGTAAAAAATTTTCAAAAAAATCTCCACGAAATTCAAATTCAATCTTCTTATAGAAGATTTCTTATTTCTCGCGCCCAAAAGCATTTCCCTCTCATAAGTCCAGTGCTCCACTTATTTGCATTAGTGCAACACTAGACTGGGGGGACTTGAAGGGGTAAGGTCCCAAAAACTTCACAATAAGTATTTGAGACCATACCAAAGACTGGCATTTTGACCTTTTAACCTTGCGCGGCCGCGCACTGGTATTACAAAAGGGAGAAAACAGTCAGCAAATCTATAGTCGCGCGCCCAAAGGAAAACATAAATCCTTGCGCCTTCTCCCAATAGCAAAGGATGAAAATCCTGAGGTTAACACTTCCGCCTAAATATCCAGACCTGGATAATTTAGACTTAGGATTTATTCAGTGGTCTCCACACAGTAAGGTGCCACACTTAATCACTTTCCACGTGGCAATCCCCCAGCCATAGATCAAACCACGATCCGTGTGCATTCACATCGGATCGAGACAACTTAACGTTGGATCAAAAGAACTTAACGGAAGGAAATATAACCGCTACGGCGTTAGCATCTTCCGTCATCTTTTCAATAACAGGTTTTCCCTCCCAAACTCCCGGTTATAAATAAGAGAACTGTTCAGGTATAAACTCAGATCACACTCACTTCTCAAATACTTTCTCTTCTCCATTACCAATACTTATTCTCACACCGGAGTCGGGTCAAGGAGAGAACCTTCTTCTCCCCTTGGCGAGGCTAACGGTGTTCTTTTTTGCAGAACCACCGGAGAAGAAGTTCAGCTGCAACTGAACCGACCGAGAGAGAGCTAACCCTTTTATGCGGATTCAAACCCCCTAGATATTTCGGTTCCGACCATTTATCTAGTGTTTCTTCATTGGCGCCCACCGTTTTCTCAGTTTTCTAGTTTCTATCTCGTTTCGATTCAGTTCATTCCATTTTCTGTTTTTGCACATGGCAGAAAATTCGTCATCTCACCGGCAACCTGGTCCTCGACCAAACGTCGGAAACAATTTACCAGTAGAAGGAATCGTAGAAGAGGCCTCGGACGATAATGAGGTTCAATCCAATCGAGCAAATGATCCTGTTACTCCAGGAATGTTACCAGCAAACCCTGCTCAATCAATTTTACCACCAGGAGAAACTCCGATATCATGGTATGTCCGGTCCCAAGGGGCATTAAACGCAGTGTACACACAGTTGTGTGCTCAAACTGCTCCCGTGACCCAATCACGGAGGCCGGGATCTAGAGCTCATGCTTCCCAGCGAGAAGAATCAACTTATGATGATACAGACGGTTACCAAAGACAACACCATGGTGAACCACACCCTCGTCGAAGACAATCGGTTCATGATAGGTTGGGTTCCCAACGGGACACTCACACTGATGAATCCGATCAAACATATCGTTTGAGTGCAAACACCAGCGTATTCAACAGACTGCAGCCAAACTATAACAAATGCAGGCCTCGAGCGGTTTATAACCCTGAGGCAGAACATAATTATGACTTAGTTTACCGCCCTGCAGAAGCAGCGGAAAACTCGAAGTTCATACTGGAGATAGCTCTGGCTCCATTAGAGAGGGCCAAATTACCATCTAACGTTGGGAAATTCAATGGGTTAACTGACCCTGATGATCATCTGAGAGTATTCACCAGCGCAGGGTTGGTTGGCGGTTGGACTCTTCCGCTATGGTGTCATTTGTTTGTACAAACATTAACCGGCCCAGCGCGAATCTGGTTTGATAACCTACCAACGGGACAGATCGAGTCGTGGAAAGATCTGCGTAAAAAGTTTTTAACACACTTCAGCCAACAAAGGCGCTCCATGCGTGATACATCCGACGTCATGAACATCTGGCGCCGCGATGACGAGAATCTGGAGGATTTTATCACCAGATACAATAAAGAAGTGTTGGAGATTGGAGGTGTTAACGAACAACTAATCCGTGCTCAGTTCAAGTACGCGGTTAGATGTGAGGACATGGTCAAGGTATTATCGGGAACAGAGGGCCTTCCCAAGAGTTGGGAAAAGATAATGGCGGCGGCCAAGGTTTATGCGCAGACTGAGAAAAACCTTACTACAAACAGGCCACCACCACCACACAACAGGCCCGCAGACTTAAGCGCAACCGGTGAAAGAAGGTTCAAAAAGTCATGGCGCGAGTCATCAGGAAGTCGTTCCTCTGAAGATGCCCGCACAACAATCAACAAGCTCTCTGCACAAAGAGAGAACAAGCACGAAAATAGGAAGAGGCAGTGGACTCCCCTAACAAAGACCCCGGCGGAGGTTCTAAGTACTGAGGACTACCAATTCAAACCTCCGATTCCGATGAAGAGTAAACATGGTCAAGACCCGGCGCAATACTGCGAATATCATAAAGACAACGGGCATACCACGAACAACTGCATATCTCTGCGCACGGAAATAGAGAAGGCCCTCAAAAATGGAGAACTTACGCATCTACTCCAGAATATGCGCAAGGAGATTAAGCAGATTACCCGGGGAGAAGAAAGCTCAAGCAAACGGGCTAAAACTTAAAGGACTCTATAAGTTTTCCGCAGAAAATACATGACTTATCAAATGCGGCGGAACTATCAGGGAGTAAGTTAAGTTCCATTTAATTATCAGAAAAACTTTGTAAAGCCTCTGAGCTCTATCCATGAATAAAATTACAAAGTTTCTATTATTTTTGTGTTTACAAAGTGCATGCAATTTCTTTTTAGTAAGTGCAAAAACATTATGGTAGTATAACACAAAGCTCCATGCGCGGTCAGTGATCATGTCACAAACGACCGTAAACTCACACATGAGCTTCATACCAACTTTATTCGCCTTACTCAAAGCAAAAGTAATTGTACTCATGCAAAATATTGTAAAGTCATTTAACAAAACAAATAGAAACATACTATTTTTAGCGTACAAATACGCCCTAAAGAGTTTTAGACACAGCAGTGTTTAAAATCCTTGCGCAACAGCGCACCGACAAAACAAGGATCTCCATCCTACATAAAAAACTGTTCAATACAATTTCATCCTACTCTAAATCTTCACCCTCATCCGGAAAGATTTCTTTGAGTTGCGCAACGTGATCATCCGATTGCAGCGCCACATTTATCAACTCCATCACTGGAAGTTGCAAATTATTAAACTCTGTCTTCATGGAAGCAAGCGCGGCGGCAGTATTAACGCCAAAGGTAGCAGACTTGCTATCATCCCAGTTAACCTTCAAAGCGCTATTCACATGTTGGGAACATTCCGCATAGCCTTGCGCGTAACCATCTCGTCCCGCAGCGACCATCAAATTAGCAACAGTTTTATCCAGTTCTTCAGAGTTTAACACAAATTCAGCAACGTATGAAATCAAGCGAAGATAAGCATCAAAAAAAGCGCATATATGAACAAAAAAGAAGAAAGAAACTTACACAAGCAATCCCGCGATCTTTCAACCAGGCCATATCATTCTTTAAAGGTTCAAGCTCGCTTTCCGCTGAAACCCGCGCCATTTCTGAATTCTCTAGTTTCTCTTCAACCTCAGTCAAACGGCGGGAGGTTTCAGTATTCTCAGAATGCGCAAGCTCCAGATCCTTCTTCAATTGTTCCTGGTCAGAAACCAAAGCGGTAAGTTACTCTAATTCTTTATCTCTAACGGCAAGAGTGGCTAAAGCTTGTACCTCCCGTTGCTCACTTCGTTCCCTATGAGAGCACGCCTCCACCAACATAGCTTCCATATCAGCTTTTTCTTTCTTCAATCTTTCTACCTCCACATCTTGATTCTTCAGATTTTCAACCTCAGCCTTGAGGTTATTTATGATATTGCGGAGGTTTGCCTTCTCAGCATTGTCTTTCTCACAAATTCTCCTCCAATTTTTGCGTTCCTCAGATAAAAGCGCAGCTTCAGCTTCAGCTTTTCTTTTCCAAACAGCAACAGACCATTCCTCAGTCTTGCGCTCAGCTTCAAACTTGGCTTGTTCAGTCTCTAATTTAGCCCTCAACTGAGCCACATGCTTTTCATCTTTAGCAAACTTCTTTTGTGATGCCACAAAAGATGCCCGCTCTTTATGCATGCTATACCACTCACGCACTATACGGTGAGTAGTAGAAACATGAGAAGCAGTTTCTGCAAGATAAGACTGATAGGTCTGTTCATAAGGCTGATTTTCCTGAAATTTAATCTCGCCAGGCGGAAGTATCCCCTGCAACCAATCTTGGCATACACGCCAATCCGAGAAGGTATCACCTTTTTTCACATTCCAAACAGGGACATGAGGATCAGAAGCATCTTTCTCCGTATAAGTCCGGTAATAATATTCTCCCAGAGTTTCCTCTGGACGAATTGGAGATTGTTTATCAACACCAGCAGATGAACCTGTCTCCTCAGTTGTGACCTTCTCAGTATGCTCAGGCATAGTTTCAAAAGGTCTAGGGGGAGAAGATTGAATTTTTTCAGCAGTTTCCTTTTTTCCCAAATCTTGAACAACAGTTTCCGGGGTTGGTGGTTTATCAGTATCATCTACCACGACCGGTTCAACAATCTTTTCAGCCTCTGTATTAACACCAACAGGCTTCTCAGCCTCAACAGTTTTCTCTACACCTTCCCCAGCAATCTCTGAAGGCTCTAGCAGGTCTGCAACAGCAGCGCGCGGAGGAGTAGGGGGAAGTTCTGTATTAACCACAGATGGTACTCCTATAGGAACAGGGGAAACAGGAATTTCTGGACAAATAAAAGTCTGTAAGAATTCCATCCGCTTAAAGAAAACAAGGAAAAACAACACTTACCAGGAACAGACTCTGAAACAAAAGCATCAAGGTTTCCTTTTCTGGTAATCTTCTTCCTCTGCACTTTCTTGGGAGGTTGACCCTCCGCATCAGTATCAGCTTGCTTTCTTTTACCAACCTTCCTATGAACCAAATGTTCGGGACTGGAATCCAGATCGATAGGCTCATTCGGGTTAGAAGGGGGAATATCAGCAGAATCCTTTGGTTCAGGCTTCGGTTCCCGCATAGTCACTACAGGAGTAAGACCCTCCAAAGGATCAGAAACCACCACATATTCACACCTGGAGACAGAAGAACGGCGCGTACCTTTCTTCTCTCCAACATCTCTCGCCTTCAAAGGTTGAGTTTTAACAGTCTCACTTCTCTTCGGCGCGAAAGTGGAAGTAGTTGCGCGTTTTTTCTTTTCAGGGCCTACGCCCAAATTCAACAATTCACCTACACACGCGCAAGAAATTACTCAAAGCAAAAAGGAAAGGAAAAACAGATATCAACTCACCAGCACCAGCAGCTGGTTGAACAGATAAGTCCGCATCCCGCGGAAGAACTAAATTTCTCACGATACGATGATACCAGAGCTCCTCTTCAGGCTTCTTCTTGATAGTACCCATTCGTCCGCCTTCCCTCTTGAAGGCAACAACATACAGAGAAACAACTACATTTGAAGAGAGAGCAGGTAAAAAAAAAATTTTGGGAAAGAGGAAAAGCCCCAAACTTACTATGACCATCCTCCGTGTATACGGGTTTGTCATCACGCTCCATCTTCCAATTTAAACTCATGCCGGCTCCGACAAGAGCTTTCTCCGGCAATGCAATATTGGGCACATCCTTCAAATCCTGATACCAGTTTTCATCAACCGGAGTCTGAAGGGTTTCGATCGGAATATATTCTTTCCCCCTAAGAACCATCCTCACAGGAATTACTCCAGCTTTGATAAAGAAGAATTTTTGCTTCCAATCATGAAAAGATTTTGGGGGTTGATGTAAAATCTTCTTTGCAGAAGCCCTCTGAACGAATGAATAAAATCCTTGGGTACAATGCATCTGATAAAAAACCCTAAATCGGGGAACGGTTGGCTCCACATGCATCGTCCGACATACGAATTCGAAATGTCGAACCCTAACCATACCAATAGGGTGAAGTTAGGAGATGTGCAGATTGTAAAATCCAAGAATTTCAAGGAAAAATCTGGTAACAGGCAAGCGAAAGTTACCGTCACAGAAAAATCCCAAAAGAGGGTAATATACCCCGCCGGAGCATCTGCTGCCGTTTGCCCCTCCTCAGGATACAAAGCACCCCAGTTCTCCGGAAATTTGAGATTCTGAATCAAACCCTCAAAAGACGCCCTAGGCCACTTCAATGGTGGAAGTTCAGTCGACATATCTTCAACAAGATCCTCTTGACGTTCTCCGGTTGACATAAGAGGAAGAATGATGGAAAATTTTCTTAAGAACAAGGAATGGGAAAAGTTTTCAAACAAAGCAATGATTGCACAGAGGAGGTTACCCAAACGTTATATACCCATCGCAATAAATAGCATCGGTAACCGTCACAACAACTGTTCCGGGTGTCACAGTTCCCCAAGCAACAGAAAAAGAAGATGTCAGAACATACACGCGTTTACACGCGCGCGTGTAAGACACGGACAGTAAAAAACAACTGACAATGACAGGTTGTCAAAATCAATTTACTGCACTAGCTTCAAAGTAAAAAATTTTCAAAAAAATCTCCACGAAATTCAAATTCAATCTTCTTATAGAAGATTTCTTATTTCTCGCGCCCAAAAGCATTTCCCTCTCATAAGTCCAGTGCTCCACTTATTTGCATAAGTGCAACACTAGACTGGGGGGACTTGAAGGGGTAAGGTCCCAAAAACTTCACAATAAGTATTTGAGACCATACCAAAGACTGGCATTTTGACCTTTTAACCTTGCGCGGCCGCGCACTGGTATTACAAAAGGGAGAAAACAGTCAGCAAATCTATAGTCGCGCGCCCAAAGGAAAACATAAATCCTTGCGCCTTCTCCCAATAGCAAAGGATGAAAATCCTGAGGTTAACACTTCTGCCTAAATATCCAGACCTGGATAATTTAGACTTAGGATTTATTCAGTGGTCTCCACACAGTAAGGTGCCACACTAGATTACAGCAGTGATCTTCTAGAAAGAATATGATCGTGCACCACCCAGACGGTTATAACCGTCTGGACACGTGTCATCACCACAAACGCCCCTGAAATCACAACGAAGGCATGCAATTGGAGAGTAATCTCCACTTAATCACTTTCCACGTGGCAATCCCCCAGCCATAGATCAAACCACGATCCGTGTGCATTCACATCGGATCGAGACAACTTAACGTTGGATCAAAAGAACTTAACGGAAGGAAATATAACCGCTACGGCGTTAGCATCTTCCGTCATCTTTTCAATAACAGGTTTTCCCTCCCAAACTCCCGGTTATAAATAAGAGAACTGTTCAGGTATAAACTCAGATCACACTCACTTCTCAAATACTTTCTCTTCTCCATTACCAATACTTATTCTCACACCGGAGTCGGGTCAAGGAGAGAACCTTCTTCTCCCCTTGGCGAGGCTAACGGTGTTCTTTTTTGCAGAACCACCGGAGAAGAAGTTCAGCTGCAACTGAACCGACCGAGAGAGAGCTAACCCTTTTATGCGGATTCAAACCCCCTAGATATTTCGGTTCCGACCATTTATCTAGTGTTTCTTCATTGGCGCCCACCGTTTTCTCAGTTTTCTAGTTTCTATCTCGTTTCGATTCAGTTCATTCCATTTTCTGTTTTTGCACATGGCAGAAAATTCGTCATCTCACCGGCAACCTGGTCCTCGACCAAACGTCGGAAACAATTTACCAGTAGAAGGAATCGTAGAAGAGGCCTCGGACGATAATGAGGTTCAATCCAATCGAGCAAATGATCCTGTTACTCCAGGAATGTTACCAGCAAACCCTGCTCAATCAATTTTACCACCAGGAGAAACTCCGATATCATGGTATGTCCGGTCCCAAGGGGCATTAAACGCAGTGTACACACAGTTGTGTGCTCAAACTGCTCCCGTGACCCAATCACGGAGGCCGGGATCTAGAGCTCATGCTTCCCAGCGAGAAGAATCAACTTATGATGATACAGACGGTTACCAAAGACAACACCATGGTGAACCACACCCTCGTCGAAGACAATCGGTTCATGATAGGTTGGGTTCCCAACGGGGCACTCACACTGATGAATCCGATCAAACATATCATTTGAGTGCAAACACCAGCGTATTCAACAGACTGCAGCCAAACTATAACAAATGCAGGCCTCGAGCGGTTTATAACCCTGAGGCAGAACATAATTATGACTTAGTTTACCGCCCTGCAGAAGCAGCGGAAAACTCGAAGTTCATACTGGAGATAGCTCTGGCTCCATTAGAGAGGGCCAAATTACCATCTAACGTTGGGAAATTCAATGGGTTAACTGACCCTGATGATCATCTGAGAGTATTCACCAGCGCAGGGTTGGTTGGCGGTTGGACTCTTCCGCTATGGTGTCATTTGTTTGTACAAACATTAACCGGCCCAGCGCGAATCTGGTTTGATAACCTACCAACGGGACAGATCGAGTCGTGGAAAGATCTGCGTAAAAAGTTTTTAACACACTTCAGCCAACAAAGGCGCTCCATGCGTGATACATCCGACGTCATGAACATCTGGCGCCGCGATGACGAGAATCTGGAGGATTTTATCACCAGATACAATAAAGAAGTGTTGGAGATTGGAGGTGTTAACGAACAACTAATCCGTGCTCAGTTCAAGTACGCGGTTAGATGTGACGACATGGTCAAGGTATTATCGGGAACAGAGGGCCTTCCCAAGAGTTGGGAAAAGATAATGGCGGCGGCCAAGGTTTATGCGCAGACTGAGAAAAACCTTACTACAAACAGGCCACCACCACCACACAACAGGCCCGCAGACTTAAGCGCAACCGGTGAAAGAAGGTTCAAAAAGTCATGGCGCGAGTCATCAGGAAGTCGTTCCTCTGAAGATGCCCGCACAACAATCAACAAGCTCTCTGCACAAAGAGAGAACAAGCACGAAAATAGGGAGAGGCAGTGGACTCCCCTAACAAAGACCCCGGCGGAGGTTCTAAGTACTGAGGACTACCAATTCAAACCTCCGATTCCGATGAAGAGTAAACATGGTCAAGACCCGGCGCAATACTGCGAATATCATAAAGACAACGGGCATACCATGAACAACTGCATATCTCTGCGCACGGAAATAGAGAAGGCCCTCAAAAATGGAGAACTTACGCATCTACTCCAGAATATGCGCAAGGAGATTAAGCAGATTACCCGGGGAGAAGAAAGCTCAAGCAAACGGGCTAAAACTTAAAGGACTCTATAAGTTTTCCGCAGAAAAGACATGACTTATCAAATGCGGCGGAACTATCAGGGAGTAAGTTAAGTTCCATTTAATTATCAGAAAAACTTTGTAAAGCCTCTGAGCTCTATCCATGAATAAAATTACAAAGTTTCTATTATTTTTGTGTTTACAAAGTGCATGCAATTTCTTTTTAGTAAGTGCAAAAACATTATGGTAGTATAACACAAAGCTCCATGCGCGGTCAGTGATCACGTCACAAACGACCGTAAACTCACACATGAGCTTCATACCAACTTTATTCGCCTTACTCAAAGCAAAAGTAATTGTACTCATGCAAAATATTGTAAAGTCATTTAACAAAACAAATAGAAACATACTATTTTTAGCGTACAAATACGCCCTAAAGAGTTTTAGACACAGCAGTGTTTAAAATCCTTGCGCAACAGCGCACCGACAAAACAAGGATCTCCATCCTACATAAAAAACTGTTCAATACAATTTCATCCTACTCTAAATCTTCACCCTCATCCGGAAAGATTTCTTTGAGTTGCGCAACGTGATCATCCGATTGCAGCGCCACATTTATCAACTCCATCACTGGAAGTTGCAAATTATTAAACTCTGTCTTCATGGAAGCAAGCGCGGCGGCAGTATTAACGCCAAAGGTAGCAGACTTGCTATCATCCCAGTTAACCTTCAAAGCGCTATTCACATGTTGGGAACATTCCGCATAGCCTTGCGCGTAACCATCTCGTCGCGCAGCGACCATCAAATTAGCAACAGTTTTATCCAGTTCTTCAGAGTTTAACACAAATTCAGCAACCTATGAAATCAAGCAAAGATAAGCATCAAAAAAAGCGCATATATGAACAAAAAAGAAGAAAGAAACTTACACAAGTAATCCCGCGATCTTTCAACCAGGCCATATCATTCTTTAAAGGTTCAAGCTCGCTTTCCGCTGAAACCCGCGCCATTTCTGAATTCTCTAGTTTCTCTTCAACCTCAGTCAAACGGCGGGAGGTTTCAGTATTCTTAGAATGCGCAAGCTCCAGATCCTTCTTCAATTGTTCCTGGTCAGAAACCAAAGCGGTAAGTTCCTCTAATTCTTTATCTCTAACGGCAAGAGTGGCTAAAGCTTGTACCTCCCGTTGCTCACTTCGTTCCCTATGAGAGCGCGCCTCCACCAACATAGCTTCCATATCAGCTTTTTCTTTCTTCAATCTTTCTACCTCCACATCTTGATTCTTCAGATTTTCAACCTCAGCCTTGAGGTTATTTATGATATTGCGGAGGTTTGCCTTCTCAGCATTGTCTTTCTCACAAATTCTCCTCCAATTTTTGCGTTCCTCAGATAAAAGCGCAGCTTCAGCTTCAGCTTTTCTTTTCCAAACAGCAACAGACCATTCCTCAGTCTTGCGCTCAGCTTCAAACTTGGCTTGTTCAGTCTCTAATTTAGCCCTCAACTGAGCCACATGCTTTTCATCTTTAGCAAACTTCTTTTGTGATGCCACAAAAGATGCCCGCTCTTTATGCATGCTATACCACTCACGCACTATACGGTGAGTAGTAGAAACATGAGAAGCAGTTTCTGCAAGATAAGACTGATAGGTCTGTTCATAAGGCTGATTTTCCTGAAATTTAATCTCGCCAGGCGGAAGTATCCCCTGCAACCAATCTTGGCATACACGCCAATCCGAGAAGGTATCACCTTTTTTCACATTCCAAACAGGGACATGAGGATCAGAAGCATCTTTCTCCGTATAAGTCCGGTAATAATATTCTCCCAGAGTTTCCTCTGGACGAATTGGAGATTGTTTATCAACACCAGCAGATGAACCTGTCTCCTCAGTTGTGACCTTCTCAGTATGCTCAGGCATAGTTTCAAAAGGTCTAGGGGGAGAAGATTGAATTTTTTCAGCAGTTTCCTTTTTTCCCAAATCTTGAACAACAGTTTCCGGGGTTGGTGGTTTATCAGTATCATCTACCACGACCGGTTCAACAATCTTTTCAGCCTCTGTATTAACACCAACAGGCTTCTCAGCCTCAACAGTTTTCTCTACACCTTCCCCAGCAATCTCTGAAGGCTCTAGCAGGTCTGCAACAGCAGCGCGCGGAGGAGTAGGGGGAAGTTCTGTATTAACCACAGATGGTACTCCTATAGGAACAGGGGAAACAGGAATTTCTGGACAAATAAAAGTCTGTAAGAATTCCATCCGCTTAAAGAAAACAAGGAAAAACAACACTTACCAGGAACAGACTCTGAAACAAAAGCATCAAGGTTTCCTTTTCTGGTAATCTTCTTCCTCTGCACTTTCTTGGGAGGTTGACCCTCCGCATCAGTATCAGCTTGCTTTCTTTTACCAACCTTCCTATGAACCAAATGTTCGGGACTGGAATCCAGATCGATAGGCTCATTCGGGTTAGAAGGGGGAATATCAGCAGAATCCTTTGGTTCAGGCTTCGGTTCCCGCATAGTCACTACAGGAGTAAGACCCTCCAAAGAATCAGAAACCACCACATATTCACACCTGGAGACAGAAGAACGGCGCGTACCTTTCTTCTCTCCAACATCTCTCGCCTTCAAAGGTTGAGTTTTAACAGTCTCACTTCTCTTCGGCGCGAAAGTGGAAGTAGTTGCGCGTTTTTTCTTTTCAGGGCCTACGCCCAAATTCAACAATTCACCTACACACGCGCAAGAAATTACTCAAAGCAAAAAGGAAAGGAAAAACAGATATCAACTCACCAGCACCAGCAGCTGGTTGAACAGATAAGTCCGCATCCCGCGGAAGAACAAAATTTCTCACGATACGATGATACCAGAGCTCCTCTTCAGGCTTCTTCTTGATAGTACCCATTCGTCCGCCTTCCCTCTTGAAGGCAACAACATACAGAGAAACAACTACATTTGAAGAGAGAGCAGGTAAAAAAAAAAAATTTGGGAAAGAGGAAAAGCCCCAAACTTACTATGACCATCCTCCGTGTATACGGGTTTGTCATCACGCTCCATCTTCCAATTTAAACTCATGCCGGCTCCGACAAGAGCTTTCTCCGGCAATGCAATATTGGGCACATCCTTCAAATCCTGATACCAGTTTTCATCAACCGGAGTCTGAAGGGTTTCGATCGGAATATATTCTTTCCCCCTAAGAACCATCCTCACAGGAATTACTCCAGCTTTGATAAAGAAGAATTTTTGCTTCCAATCATGAAAAGATTTTGGGGGTTGATGTAAAATCTTCTTTGCAGAAGCCCTCTGAACGAATGAATAAAATCCTTGGGTACAATGCATCTGAT
>JARYGA010049148.1:0-43455 GCA_030545235.1 Helianthus tuberosus | reverse complement strand
CCATAGGAATTGACAACTCCCGTTCCGGACATCCCAGGGAAAGGGGACAGAAAGGAATGACCGAATTCGTTGATATTAAGACAGATAGACCTTTAATTTGTTTAAAGGGTTTTATCACCACAGTCGCCAGGCTTGGATGTATGCATTTTTACAATACCGCATAAATGTTCATATTAAATAGTTGCATGCATTTACACAAAACATAGCTTTGATTTAAACCAAGTTTTACTTCAATACTTTGTTTTTGTGCATATGGTTTAGTTGAGACATTTCACTTGCCATACATGACATTTTGACATAGACCTTTTTACACAAAGACATTTGACAAAGACATTTGACATGGATATTTGACATAGACATTTGACATGGATATTTGACATAGACATTTTGACATGATTTACATTTGACATAGACATTTTGACATGATTTACATTTGACACAAACACTTTTGACATTGGTTTTATATACTACATGATTTACATCTTGACATGAACACTTTGACATATTATTCAACACATTTGACAATTGGTTTAAACATAGACTTCTTACATTGGTTGGTTTATGTAACACCTGTGCCTCCACGGCCATCAAACAAATACCAAACCAATGAAATATTGTATTTCATACTTGGGATTTGTAAAAATATGTGTATCATTTGCACATATCAATTTTTGTTCGATTTCAAACTCTAAATCGCTTTCTGGAAGGTTATACGCGCACTGATGCGTAAATATAACCAGTTTAATGCAACAAACACTCCGGAATAGTTACATAGGCTTAACATACCTTAAATAACCTTTACATAACTTAGATATAAGTTTTGGAAGGTTTGGTGTGGTGAAATCAAAGTTTAATCGCTTACAGGGACTAAATTTGACAAACTGCGAAAGTATGCCAATTTGAACTGTAACAGACCTTCCGGAACATGACCATAAGTTAAACATACCATAAATATCCTTTACATAGCTTAGAAATAGGCTTTGAGGGGTTCGGTGTGCTAAAATAAACTTTTGGGTCATTCAGGGACTAAAAGTGTCAAAAAGTGCACAAGTTTGCATTTTCGCGCATAACTTACGTTCTGAATACATCCGGACATCCAAAAAAATTATGTTAGCACTAAAATATTTTATTTTAGTGTTCGCCATAAGAAAAATCCATTCGTCACGTCATTTGGATCGTTTTTCGCATTCAGGACCAGATTCGATGTATTAGCCGTTGTTTAATTCACAACCACACATTCTAACTTGCTTAGTCAGCGGATAAGGATGGAATTTAGGCACCATGACATTTCAACACATGTATGGATGGAATTTAAACACCTAAACACCATGACATTTCAACACATGTATGGATGGAATTTAAACACCTAAACACCATGACATTTCAACACATGTATGGATGGAATTTAAACACCTAAACACCATGACATTTCAACACATGTATGGATGGAATTTAAACACCTAAACACCATGACATTTCAACACATGTACAGATGGGATTAAGGCACGTTTTCCATGAAACGATCTTAACGGTTTGGGTATTCCTATAAATACCCATCCACCCCCATTGCTAAAATCACTAGAACTTTGATTTGAGAAACTCTAAGTTGAAACTATTGTTTCATACCTGAGATTTTTGAATCGAGGTTAGCATTCGGGGACCCTTCGTAAGTATTCTTTCGTTCTTTTCCTTATTTTACTGCTTTTCGAGTCAGAAAGTCAAACTTTGTTTGACTTTCAGCGTTGACCAGTAATGGTCAATGCGAGGTTCGTTTGAACTTCGCAACGTGATTGTAATCACGTTGGTTATAGTCCCTTGGGACTATGCCTACTGATTACCACGTTGTCTAGGGTCGTAGGGTAAGCGATCTGATAAATCGCTTATACCTTCGAACCCGACCCAGTTTGGTCGATCATTAGGATCCGACCAAATACATTAGGTGACCCTAGTATAGGGCATAACCTTCCGAGGTTATACCCTATGGTCACATCGTTTAAGTAGTTGTATGATAAGTAGTTTATATGCCTTAGGTAAATTACCAGAATACCCTTTTCATGTATAATTGGTAATTAAGCATATGTAACCTAAACTTTTGTCACATAACTGATTACGTAACATGTTTAGGCATATAACACTTGTCATAGGGCTAGTTAGACGGTCCGAACGCGTTTCACGCGCACGACGCGTTAAAGTAGCATAAGTTACCTTAATGGGTCGCGATGGGTCGATAATACTTAGGTTAAGTTTCATTTAGTATGTAGGCTTTGTTAAACCATATCATATGAG
This sequence comes from Helianthus tuberosus, assembly GCA_030545235.1. Taxonomy (NCBI): domain Eukaryota; kingdom Viridiplantae; phylum Streptophyta; class Magnoliopsida; order Asterales; family Asteraceae; genus Helianthus; species Helianthus tuberosus. The sequence goes on along the minus strand of JARYGA010049148.1, from coordinate 41,169 downwards.
TTCCTACACTCATTTGGTTTACAAACCCTCCTGCTACCCAGTCTTCCGATTTAGGTCCGGGTTAATTATGTAGTTACCTATATTAGGTACCGTTTGATTTCCGGGACTCCTCTAGCTTACTTGGTAGTTGTTCAAGACTCCTAAGCACTCCCAGGCGAGTACATTATTCCCCTCTTTTACTGTTTTCAACTGTTTTGGGGTGACTCATATGTGCTAAATGTTTTATCAATGGTTTCAAGAACAATTACAATATGGTTTCAAGAACAATTACAATGTGGTTTCAAGAACAATTACAATTATTTCAAGAACGAATACAATGATTTCAAAAACTAATAACAAATTTCAAGAAGTGAACAAACTTGTTGGTTGTAGTTTACATGACCGATGACATTCATTAGCTATGATCAAGCCGACCAGTATTAGGTTATGGTACCATAGGATCTGACAAATCCCGTTATTTACTGCAACCATTGTTATGTGTGGGGGTTGTGGGTAGCGACTGAATCTGTAATTATTAACTTATCCTTTGGTAAGGGTTTGTTAAGAACGAGAGCGAGAGCGAGATGGAGCGAGGAACGCGTCAAGAAGGTTTGAATGTTATTAGAGAATCGACCATAAAGTAGTTTCACAATTAAAACAAGAACGACTAGAACGATTTTACAAAATGGGTTAACGATTGGGTAAACATTTTAACATGATTGACATTTGATCATGCATTTTCTCACAAAACATAACTTTGATTTAAACCAAGTTTTACTTCAATACTTTGTTTTTGTGCATATGGTTTAGTTGAGACATTTCACTTGCCATACATGGATATTTGACATAGACATTTGACATGGATATTTGACATAGACATTTTGACATGATTTACATCTTGACATGAATACTTTGACATATTATTCAATACATTTGACAATTGATTTAAACATAGACATTTTACATTGTTTGGTATGGTTTGGTTAAGTGATTAAGTAACGATGCGTGTGTAATATGATACAAACATGGTGGATACGCCGCTGGTACTTCCTATATATAAGTGTTTGTATGGTATTACATATCATAGCGTTATTTGAATCATTTCAGTTTGAGACATAGAACATTTTATACAAATAACATACTTTTCACAAGACATTGATTTATAAACAACTTATCTTATGCAAACTCATTTACATGGTTATTCATTTAATCATGCATTATTTTCTTATTTATACTTATCATCCGAACTTATTATTTTTCAAATGATTTACAAAGACAAAGCAAATTACAAGGTTCATGACTAAACATTTTCTTAAACAGAAGTCATGAATCTTATTTTCACAAAACCTATGTACTCGCCAGCATTTCTTTGCTGACCTCGTTTTCACATATGTTTCAGGTATTGTTGGATGATATCGATTGATAAGATGCATGCTCACATAGGACTGGACAAGGCCTTAGTGACTCAATAACAATGATAGACTATGTTTAAATAGTGTATTTAGATTTCCAGACGATGTAATTACTCAATGTTTAATAAAACGAAACACTTTTGATATCCATGGTTATGAAACATTAATTCTGTTGCAACACGCCCCGATGTTTCCGCCGCGATTTGTTGTTTTACGCGGTCGGGGTGTGACAGAAAGATGGTATCAGAGCCAATGGTTATAGGGAATTAGGTTATTAGTAATGCTTTGACCTAGTCTATAACCTTCTTAGGACCCTAACGCGAGTTTACTTGCGTTTAGTCATAAAACAATACCGTCACCTATCCTTAGGTGACGACCACAACAAGAACATAAATTTCAAAACCGCTTTGAAAACTAATCATCTGTTCTAGGATGATTAATTTCTAGGTTTTGAACCCTCTATTGTAAGGTTTTGAACCCTCTGTTATATGGTTTTGAACCCCTTTGAATTTTCAAAATCTCGTCAAGGTTTTGGGTTTTAAATAATGTGAACACGTGCAAACTGGAAGGGTGAATGCCTGTATTCTGGGTTTTCTGTCTAGGCAAGCACTTCGTATACATCTCATCAGACGCGAGACCAGTTGTGCTTACCTGGGAATTCTTGGGATGAGTGTTCACTTATAGGCGAGCATGTCTTCGCGATACATTATTTTTAACCTATTTACTTTGACTAATCACCAAGGTCGTTTGTTGCTTTGTAGTAACAAACAAATGACCACTATCCTTGCTTTCATCAGATTTGTTTCATCTCATTCTTTTCGTCTAAATTCTCTCACTCGTTTCCTTTCATGTTTCCTCTTTTAGACAATGCCTCCTCGACGCGAAAGCCAGATAGAGACTGCCGAGCTGGCAGAAATCATTGCGCAGCAAATGGCTGCTCAATTCCCAAACCTCTTTGCTCAATGGAACCAAGCCAACAACAACAACAATGTGCTATGCAAATACAAGGATTTCAACCAGGCTAAACCACTCAAGTTTAGTGGTTCTGAAGGAGCAACTGGGCTTCTTCAGTGGTTCGAAAGCATTGAGAATACTTTTCGCCACGTGCAGTGCCCGGATAATCGCAAGGTCGAGTTCTCCTCGAGCGTGTTTCAGAAGAGGGCTCTTACATGGTGGAATGGGGTAATGAGAGACCGAGGTGCGGAAGTTGCTCTCGCACAGACCTGGGCTGAACTTAGGGCTCTAATGATGAGGGAATTATGTCCTCGTCATGAGCAGCGAGCTTTGGAGAAGGAATTTGATGAGTTGAAGCAAGATAGTGGTGAGCACAGGGCGTATACTGATAGGTTTGAGGAGCTGAGTCTGCTTTGCCCTACAATGGTTACCCCACTTGACATAGCTATCGAAAGGTACATCGACGGCCTACCTGACTCGGTACAAGACATCCTTACTGGTAGTAACCCTGCCACACTCCGTCAGGCGATCGAGTTATCAGCGACATTGACTGAGTCGCAGATTCGGAAGAACAAGTTACACAGGAAGGGTGACAAGGGCAAGAAACAGTCAGCTGACAAGGAGGATAGCAAGAAAGGCCAAAACAAGAAGGGTAAGGAAGGTGAGACGTCAAAGAAATCAAAGAAGCAAAAGGGTGCCCAAAATTTTGCTGTTACAGCACAGACTGCACAGAACCCGCGGAACCAACCAGCTCAGCCACCTGCAAAGAAAGCATATGCCGGTACCGCACCTTATTGTGCACGCTGCAACGGTCATCACGCAGTACAACAAGCTTGCTGGCAATGCACGACGTGTGGTAAACTTGGGCATTTGGCCAAGATTTGTCGTTTGGGACAAAATCAGGCTGCTCAGGTTCAAGCTCCGGTTCAAGGGAATGCTGCGAGATTTCCACTGGGTTCATGTTTCAACTGCGGAGAGATTGGTCACTTCCGCCACAACTGCCCAAGACTGGTGAATGCAAATGCTAACGCAAACCCAAATGCGAATGTCAACGTCAATGTGAATCCAGCACGTGGTCGAGTGTTAACATCAATGAGGCACTCATTGATGAAGGAGTGAACAATTAGTATTTTGTTTTTCCTCTGGTTGGTATCTTGTAACATTTAAAGACAATGCGGTTGTTATATAAATAAAAATTTGTGGTTTTATTTTCTAACTAATGCAATTGTATGAATGTTTGATTCAACCTTGTGATGTCAACACAAAGACAAAACTACTCGTGTGGTTCTGTCATTTTTACGATCACTTGAGATCTCCCTAAGAACCTCAAACACTGGTTTCTTTTAGATCTAAATTATTTTATCGTCTTGCACCGTTCGAGATGCAAGAATTATCAAAACAGCTTCAAGAGTTGTCTGATAAAGGATTCATCCGTCCGAACTTTTCACCTTGGAGAAACTCCTGTTCTCCTTGTGAAAAGAATAAAAAAATGGATCTTTTCGAATGTATATCGATTAACGTAAGCCTAGTAAGCTTACCATCAAGAATCGATATCCCCCCTACCTTAAATCAACGATTTCTCCGATCAACTGCATAGCGTTCATGCTTTTCCAAGATCGATTTGCGTTTTGGGTATCATCAACTTTGTATTCTCGAAGAAGATATTCCCAAAACGGTTTTCTGCATGAAGTATGGCCATTACGAGTTTACAGTCATGCCTTTTAGGTTGACAAATACTCCAGCCATCTTCAAGAACTTAATAAATGGAGTCTGCAAGCCTTTTTGGATCAGATCGTCATTGTTATTATTGATGACATCTTGATCTATTCATGTCCTGAGCCGATCACGATCAACACCTTCATTGACATCGGAGCCCTGATTGAATTCCTTGTACACTTTAAAATGTACAAAACAACTCAATTAGGACAAACCGAATTCCTTTTAAGATCTTCCTATCTTCATAGTTAGATTCTTGAAAATATTTAAAGTGCCAAAGGAAATCCACGGATTGGGTTTCTGGTATGCTTTAAATACCCGTGTCCAAAGATAACAAATTATAGGTCAAATTGAACGATTATGCGATTGAACGAGTATGCAATTATGTGACTATGTGTTTATTCAGCTTATGTTTTCTTTTATGCATTTTTGTGTTTTTAATACTCTGGATATTCGTTATCCAAATCCTCGCAGAATCTTTCATATCTTCATATGAGGGATTCGTAGCAGGATATTCAAAAAGTACTACCTTTAATCCTTAATGGGCTTCTATGTAATAGTTAAGACCCTTGGGTTATATAGTACCATTCCATGTTTCATAAGAGACCCTCTTAGTGGTCTAGTCAAAAAGATTGATTCATAATTTGGTTAAAGAACGACATCTAGTGATGTAGCTGAACAGACTCCTTGATAGTCTATTTAGATCATTTATTGATTTAATTAAAAGGACTCTATGGCGGTCTAGTCACACTCATCACAGGATTGTTCAATTGGTTTTCCCCTACACATTTTAAAATAGACTGTGTGAACTGTGCAAGGAATTGTCTGATTATGGACGCGTACATAATTATGAAATTTAGTGCATAGAAACCCAGTAATATTTATTATGTGTAAGAACCGATAGCGACAACAATAACAAAATGACAACGATGTAATGGAGGTACGGTGGACGCACCAATGACGCTTCATATACTTGTATATAAGTATCCCTCTTACATTGTAATCATGATGTTATTCAAGGTTACTAGAAGTTCAGAACCCTAACCAATGTTGTTCGATCGTTTCAATTTCATGTTTTCAAGCTCTCACAAGTTTCCTCTAAATAAATTTCGGGACGAAATTTCCTAAAGTAGGGGAGACTGTAACACCTGTGCCTCCACGGCCATCAAACAAATACCAAACCAATGAAATATTGTATTTCATACTTGGGATTTGTAAAAATATGTGTATCATTTGCACATATCAATTTTTGTTCGATTTCAAACTCTAAATCGCTTTCTGGAAGGTTATACGCGCACTGATGCGTAAATATAACCAGTTTAATGCAACAAACACTCCGGAATAGTGACATAGGCTTAACATACCTTAAATAACCTTTACATAACTTAGATATAAGTTTTGGAAGGTTTGGTGTGGTGAAATCAAAGTTTAATCGCTTACAGGGACTAAATTTGACAAACTGCGAAAGTATGCCAATTTGAACTGTAACAGACCTTCCGGAACATGACCATAAGTTAAACATACCATAAATATCCTTTACATAGCTTAGAAATAGGCTTTGAGGGGTTCGGTGTGCTAAAATAAACTTTTGGGTCATTCAGGGACTAAAAGTGTCAAAAAGTGCACAAGTTTGCATTTTCGCGCATAACTTACGTTCTGAATACATCCGGACATCCAAAAAAATTATGTTAGCACTAAAATATTTTATTTTAGTGTTCACCATAAGAAAAATCCATTCGTCACGTCATTTGGATCGTTTTTCGCATTCAGGACCAGATTCGATGTATTAGCCGTTGTTTAATTCACAACCACACATTCTAACTTGCCTAGTCAGGGGATAAGGATGGAATTTAGGCACCATGACATTTCAACACATGTATGGATGGAATTTAAACACCTAAACACCATGACATTTCAACACATGTATGGATGGAATTTAAACACCTAAACACCATGACATTTCAACACATGTATGGATGGAATTTAAACACCTAAACACCATGACATTTCAACACATGTATGGATGGAATTTAAACACCTAAACACCATGACATTTCAACACATGTATGGATGGAATTTAAACACCTAAACACCATGACATTTCAACACATGTACGGATGGGATTAAGGCACGTTTTCCATGAAACGATCTTAACGGTTCGGGTATTCCTATAAATACCCATCCACCCCCATTGCTAAAATCACTAGAACTTTGATTTGAGAAACTCTAAGTTGAAACTATTGTTTCATACCTGAGATTTTTGAATCGAGGTTAGCATTCGGGGACCCTTCGTAAGTATTCTTTCGTTCTTTTCCTTATTTTACTGCTTTTCGAGTCAGAAAGTCAAACTTTGTTTGACTTTCAGCGTTGACCAGTAATGGTCAATGCGAGGTTCGTTTGAACTTCGCAACGTGATTGTAATCACGTTGGTTATAGTCCCTTGGGACTATGCCTACTGATTACCACGTTGTCTAGGGTCGTAGGGTAAGCGATCTGATAAATCGCTTATACCTTCGAACCCGACCCAGTTTGGTCGATCATTAGGATCCGACCAAATACATTAGGTGACCCTAGTATAGGGCATAACCTTCCGAGGTTATACCCTATGGTCACATCGTTTAAGTAGTTGTATGATAAGTAGTTTATATGCCTTAGGTAAATTACCAGAATACCCTTTTCATGTATAATTGGTAATTAAGCATATGTAACCTAAACTTTTGTCACATAACTGATTACGTAACATGTTTAGGCATATAACACTTGTCATAGGGCTAGTTAGACGGTCCGAACGCGTTTCACGCGCACGACGCGTTAAAGTAGCATAAGTTACCTTAATGGGTCGCGATGGGTCGATAATACTTAGGTTAAGTTTCATTTAGTATGTAGGCTTTGTTAAACCATATCATATGAGTTCCTACACTCATTTGGTTTACAAACCCTCCTGCTACCCAGTCTTCCGATTTAGGTCCGGGTTAATTATGTAGTTACCTATATTAGGTACCGTTTGATTTCCGGGACTCCTCTAGCTTACTTGGTAGTTGTTCAAGACTCCTAAGCACTCCCAGGCGAGTACATTATTCCCCTCTTTTACTGTTTTCAACTGTTTTGGGGTGACTCATATGTGCTAAATGTTTTATCAATGGTTTCAAGAACAATTACAATATGGTTTCAAGAACAATTACAATGTGGTTTCAAGAACAATTACAATTATTTCAAGAACGAATACAATGATTTCAAAAACTAATAACAAATTTCAAGAAGTGAACAAACTTGTTGGTTGTAGTTTACATGACCGATGACATTCATTAGCTATGATCAAGCCGACCAGTATTAGGTTATGGTACCATAGGATCTGACAAATCCCGTTATTTACTGCACCCATTGTTATGTGTGGGGGTTGTGGGTAGCGACTGAATCTGTAATTATTAACTTATCCTTTGGTAAGGGTTTGTTAAGAACGAGAGCGAGAGCGAGATGGAGCGAGGAACGCGTCAAGAAGGTTTGAATGTTATTAGAGAATCGACCATAAAGTAGTTTCACAATTAAAACAAGAACGACTAGAACGATTTTACAAAATGGGTTAACGATTGGGTAAACATTTTAACATGATTGACATTTGATCATGCATTTTCTCACAAAACATAACTTTGATTTAAACCAAGTTTTACTTCAATACTTTGTTTTTGTGCATATGGTTTAGTTGAGACATTTCACTTGCCATATATGGATATTTGACATAGACATTTGACATGGATATTTGACATAGACATTTTGACATGATTTACATCTTGACATGAATACTTTGACATATTATTCAATACATTTGACAATTGATTTAAACATAGACATTTTACATTGTTTGGTATGGTTTGGTTAAGTGATTAAGTAACGATGCGTGTGTAATATGATACAAACATGGTGGATACGCCGCTGGTACTTCCTATATATAAGTGTTTGTATGGTATTACATATCATAGCGTTATTTGAATCATTTCAGTTTGAGACATAGAACATTTTATACAAATAACATACTTTTCACAAGACATTGATTTATAAACAACTTATCTTATGCAAACTCATTTACATGGTTATTCATTTAATCATGCATTATTTTCTTATTTATACTTATCATCCGAACTTATTATTTTTCAAATGATTTACAAAGACAAAGCAAATTACAAGGTTCATGACTAAACATTTTCTTAAACAGAAGTCATGAATCTTATTTTCACAAAACCTTTGTACTCGCCAGCATTTCTTTGCTGACCTCGTTTTCACATATGTTTCAGGTATTGTTGGATGATATCGATTGATAAGATGCATGCTCACATAGGACTGGACAAGGCCTTAGTGACTTAATAACAATGATAGACTATGTTTAAATAGTGTATTTAGATTTCCAGACGATGTAATTACTCAATGTTTAATAAAACGAAACACTTTTGATATCCATGGTTATGAAACATTAATTCTGTTGCAACACGCCCCGATGTTTCCGCCGCGATTTGTTGTTTTACGCGGTCAGGGTGTGACAGTTTAGTTTGATTAAGTGATTTAGTAACGATGCGTGTGTAATATGATACAAGCATGGTGGATACGCCGTTGGTACTTCCTATATATAAGTGTTTGTATGGTATTATATGTCGTAACGTTATTTGAATCATTTCAATATTGAGACATAGAACATTTTATACAAATAACATACTTTTCACAAGACATTGAGTTACAAACAACTTACCTTATACAAATACATTTTTACATGGTTATTTATTTAACCTGACATTTACTTATACATATCATCTGACCTTATTGCTTTCAAATGATTTACAAGACAAAGCAAATAACAAGGTTCATGACTAAACATTTTCTCAAACATAAGTCATGAATCTTATTTTCACAAAACCTATGTATCTCACAGGCATTTTTATGCTGACGTACCTATTTTCACATGTGTTTTCAGGTGCTTTTCCATAGGATGTTGATCACAATACTAGGGCGGACCTGTGCCTTAGAAACTTTAAAAGAAGATAGACTATGTTTAATTATGTTCTGAACTCTTTAATTTCCTGTTTGAAACAATGTAACACCTTTGTTTATAAATAAAATACAACTTTGTACGCCATGGTTATGAAACAATTAATTCTGTCGCGACACGCCCCGATGTTTCCGCCGCGATTTGTTGTTTTACGCGGTCGGGGTGTGACACTAGAAATCTTGAAATAACAACCAAGCAAAGCTAGAAGGATCACAGAAATCAATCGGCACCTAATATAGATAACTACATTAATAACTGGACCTAAATCGGAAGATCGGATAGGATGAGGTTTCGTAAACCAAATGAGTATTGGAACTCATGTGATATGGTTTAACAAAGCCTACATACTAAATCGAAACCTACCCTAAGTGCTTACGACCCGTTACGACCCGTTTAGGTAGCTTACGCTACTTTAACGCGTCGTTCGCGTAAAACGCGTTCGGATCATCTAAATAGTCCTATGACAAGTATTATATGCCTTAACATGTCTAATAATGTTTCCTAATCAGTTTAGATGTCAAAATTTAGGTTACATATGCTTAAAATGAAATTATGCGTAAAAAGGGCATTTTGGTCATTTTCCTAAGGCATATAAACTACCTATCATACAACTAACTAAACGAAGTGACCATAAGGTATAACCTTGGAAGGTTATTCCCTATACAACTATGGTCACAATGTATGCTTGGTCGGATCCTAATGATCGACCAAACGGGTCGGGTTCGAAAGTCTAAGCGGTTGTTTAGACCGCTTATCTTACGACCCTATATAAGCACTAATCTAAAAGTGATGAGTTAAACATGTTAAAACATATTTAACGAAGTTAGAAAAAAATTTTGATATCAAAACAAAGGGTTTTGATACCCAAGAATAGTTTGGTTGCAAAATACTCATAAACGCGTATTCTGACCGAAACTATGACTCGTCACTACACCTAAATAACGTGGTAATCGGTAGGTATAGTCACAAAGGACTATGACCATCGTGATTACGCTCGCGTTGCGAAGTTCAAACGAACTTCGTGTTGACCATTGACTTGTCAAAGCAGAAAGTCAAACAGTGTTTGACTTTTATGCTTGAAAACGCATAAAAGCATGAAAGAAACTTACAAAGGGTCCAAGCTAGGAAGATTTGATCTAAAAATACTCAACTATGAAGTTTTGAACTTCAACTTAGAGCAAATTCAGATCAAGTGTGAGAAATGAGAGCAAATCAAGTGGGTATTTATAGGATTTCAAGAACCGTTAGGATCGTTTCTCATAACCCGTGCTTTGATCAAGACCCTACATGTGTTACCCACTGATTTACAATACTATGGGTGCCCAAAACAAGCCCAATGCTTGTTAAAACCATGTCCAAAACCAAGAAAACCAGCTGCTGAACCAGAAAAACAATTTGCTGAACTGGGCAGCTATTGCGCCCCGCGTAATAATGAACCTCAGCTTACGCGGCCCGTGAGGGCATGTTTGGCAGATTGTCAACTTTGGTCCCTGAATGCTATAAACTCAGTTTTCGGCACGTTTAAGCCCCGTTAACCCCATTTCAAGGCTCTAAAATGAATTTAAAGTATAGGGAACTTAAAATATGCTTGAAAACATCTCGGATGTCAGTTCGTTTGGTCGTACGGTTGCGTTGTTCGGTTAATTACGACGAAACACGAACGGACGCGAAAGACGATACAAATTACGCGACGAATGGAATTTTATCATGCCAATCACTAAAATAAAAATATTTTAATGACTACATAAATTTTTGGATGTCCGAATATATTCAGAACGTAAGATATGCGCATAAATGCGAACTTATGCACTTTTTGACGCTTTTAGTCCCTGTTGATCAAATAAGTTTATTTTTGCGCATCAAACACCTCTAAGCCTATTTCTAAGCTATGTAAAGGATATTTAGGGCATGTTTAACTTATGATCATATTTCAGAAGGTTCGATAGCATACGAATCGCCAGATTTTCGGAGTTTGACGCTAATAGTCCTTGCGATCGAATAAACTTGATTTCGACACACCAAACCTTCCAAATCTTATTTCTAAGTTAGGTAAAGGTTATTTAAGGTATGTTAAGCCCATGTCACCATTCCAGAGTGTTTGTCACATTAAACTGATTATGTTTACATATCAGTTCGCTTATAACTTTCTAGAAAGCGATTTAGATCTCGAAATCGAACCAGAATTGATATGTGCGAATGATACACATATTTATACAAATCCCAAGTATGAAACACAATATTTCATTGGTTTGGTATTTGTTTGATGGTAGTAGTGACACAGGTGTCACAGTCTCCCCTACTTTAGGAAATTTCGTCACGAAATTTAATTTTAGAGGAAACCTGTGAAGACAACTGTGATTGTTTCGCTTTCGAATGAGTCCTTCGTACCCTAAGAAAAACTCCGGGACACGTTTGTATTCTTAACGAATTTGTCAACTGTCCAAGTGATGTTCTTGTAGTAACAAAACATGGAGTTTCGAACAACGGTTAGAAGAATGTTTCCTATGAAGACTATTATAGGAAACCTGTGTGTGCTCGAAAATCGGAGTCGGAGATTGTATGATAAAATAAAATTGGTCAAGGTCCAGGACTTCTAGTAACTTAAATAACGCTACGTTCGCAATGTAATAAGGAACAGTTATATATAGGAAGTACCAGCGGCGTATCCACCATGCCCCTTTCTACATTATTCTCGTGTCGTTATTCTCATCACTATAGGTCTTAACACATGACAAAACTTGCTGTGGTTTCTGTGCACTGAATTCCATAATTATGTATGCATCCATAATTACGTAATTCCTTGCACTGTCCGCACAGTTCATTTTATAATGCGTAGGGAAAAATCAATCGAATAAACATGAAGTGACTTGACTAGACCACCAAAGGATCTTTTTAACTACATCAACGAACGATCTTTTTAACTAGATCAACACATGATCTCCTTAACTAGATCATCGTACGATCTCCTTAAATAGACCACTTAAGGGATCTTTGTAACTCTAAACCAAATAATCGCTTTGAAATAGCACTTTGGAATTCAAGGTTCTTATTATTTGCATAGAAAAGCCCCTTAAGGAATTTAAGATAGTACTTAGAGTATTTTTCTGAGAATCTAACATATGAAGATACAGAAGATTCTACCAGGACTTAGATAGCGAGCTTTAGAACTTCACATAACATACAATCACATAATCGCGTATTCGTTAATTTAGTTATTGGCTCGTTTGTTAATTTAAATCATTGCATTTAGAGTACACCAGAAATCCAACCAAGGTCTTCAATTAAGGACTCACGATAGTACTTTTAGATATCAAATCAAGGATTTGAAATGGTACTTCAAGTATCTATTTTAGGAATTTGTAACTTGTACATTGTACTTTGATTCTTAAAAGAAACGAGTACTTTGGATTTTTGGGGAGATCACAAGTGATCATAAAATGAAAGAATCGCACGAGTAGTTTGTTTTGCAAGGAACATAGTTCCTTAGCATCGACATCGTAGGGGTATGTCAGACGTACACACAATCATAACAGTTTCAAAAAATAAAATTAGAACCACAAATTTTATTTATATAACAGCTGAATTGTCTCAAATGTCAAAAGATGCCAACCAAGGAAATATAAAGGTCTAATTGTTCACTACTGCATTATCATTTGCATTTGCCTCGTTTATGTTAAACACTCGTCCACGCGCTGGATTTGCGCTAACAAGTCTTGGGCAATTGTTTCGGTAGTGGGTAAGATCACCACAGTTATAGCACGACCCAGGTGGAAACTGTGCTTGAGCAGCAGCAGGATTTGCAGCAGCTTGGTTTTGGTTAGCATAACGGCAGGTATTGACCAAATGTCCCAATCGCCCACAGTGGGTACATTTGTGACACTGTGTTTGCTCCAGATGATGACGGTTGCATTTGTTGCACAAAGGTGCGGTACCAATGTAGTTTTTCCTAGAACGAGGTTGTGATGGCTGGTTTAGTGCAACCTGATTGTTCTGAGCGGTTATTGCGTAGTTTTGTGTAGCCTTCCGCTTCTTCTTCTTGGATGTCTCAGTCTGTTTATTCTTTGGTTCTTCTTGTGCAGACTTGTCAGATGGTTTCGGGTCGCCCTTTCGGAAATGCTTACCTTTCCAGATCTGAGATTCAGTCAGGGTAGCAGATAATTCAATGGCCTGCCTGACGGTAGTAGGGTTGCTACCAGTAACAATATCCTGAACTAGATCAGGAAGACCATCAATGTACTTTTCGATCACCTTTTCCAAAGGCGTAACCATGGCAGGACATAACAGGCTCAGTTCCTCATAGCAGTCAGTGTAGGCTTGATGTTCACCGCTGTCTTGCTTTAGATCGTCGAATTCCCTTTCCATCGCCCTAAGCTCATGACGAGGACATAACTCCTTCATCATAAGAGCTCGAAGCTCTTCCCAAGTTTTAGCCACTTCCACCTCGGCACCCCTATCTCTCATCAGGCCATTCCACCATGTTAAAGCTCGTTTCTAAAAAATCACTAGATGCGAATTCAACCTTTCGCTTGTTTGGACACTGAACATGTCTGAAGGTGCTTTCTAGACTCTCGAACCATTGTAGGAGTGCAGTTGCTCCTTAAGACCCAGAAAATTTCAATGACTTAGCTGAGTTGAATGTTTTGAAATTACACGGAGCATTATTATTGTTGTATGCTTGGTTTACTTGAGCAATGATGTTTGAGAGTGCAGCTGCCATTTGCTAGGTAATGATAGCTGCCAGTTCAGCATTAGGTATCTGATTGTCACGTCGAGGAGGTATTCTAAAAGAGGAAACATGAGAGAAAACAAGTGAAATGACATTGGGTAAGAACAGAATGTTACAATTACCGATCAAAAGCATAGAGGATGGTCATTTGTTCGTACCACGAGGCAAACAAACAACGCACAAAAGCTGAGCAAAGTAAATAGGTCCTCATAATGTATTGTGAAGACATGCTTTAGCCTATAAGTAGATACTCACCCCAAGAGTTCCCAGGTAAGAGTGACTGGTCTGATTATGCGGATTTGTACGAACACTCTAGCCTTAGACAGAAAACTCAGGATACAGGCACCCACTCTTCCAGATTGCACGTGTTCACATTAATAAGACCCAAACTTTGATGAGATTTTGAAAACTTTGAAGGTTCAAAAAATTATAACAAATCATCCTAGAACAGATGATTGGTTTTCAAAGCGGATTTGAAATTTGTGTTCTTGTTGTGGTTTTTGCCTAAAGAAAGGCAACGGTATTGTTTTATGACTAAACGCAAGTAAACTCGCGGTAGGGTCCTAGGAAGGTTAGTCTAGGTCAAAGCATTACTAATAACCTAATTCCCTATAACCATTGGCTCTGATACCAAGTTTTCTGTCACACCCCGACCACGTAAAACAACAAATCGTGGCAGGAACATCAGTGAGTGTCGTAACATAATCATTGTTTCACAACCATGGATTATATAGTTTCGTTTTATTGAATTATTGAACTCATTGTTTTATTACAAATCAGATAAATACAAATATTTTCTTTCAAGTTTTTAAAGTCGCTAAGGCACGAGTCCATCCTATGTATAGCATGCATCAACAATCATCACATAGCAGCACCTGAAACATATGTGAAAATAGGTACGTCAACATAAAAATGCCTTTAAGTAACATAGGTTTTGTGAATTAGGTTCATGGCTTTGGCTAACACAAGAAAAAGATTTTATGTTTACAAAAAATAGTCATGAATCCTTGTAAATAGTTTTGTTTCTAAACACATTGTTTTGATAAAAAAAGGTTTGTAGTATATACAAAAATATACTTTGGTTTTGAGAAAGTCGGATAAGTAATATTTCTTAAAATATATTTTAGTTTCAAAATAGTTAAACAGATAGTATATCAAATATACTTTAGTTGTTAAAATAATAGTTTTCGGTAGTATATCATAAGTATACTTTGTTTTGTAAATAACATATCAAACTATGCTATGGTTTTGTAAATAACATATCAACTATGTTTTGGTTTGAAAATAGCATATCAATTATGCTTTAGTAAATAACAAAGTCTGTAGTATATTAAAATATATGTTGATTTTTGTACATAGTATATCAAATTATACTTTGGTAAATAATATCACATTTGGGAGCACATCAAACTATACTTTGGTAGTATATCAAAATATACAAAAGAAACCATGATTTAGTATTCATTCAAACCTTAGTGTATCAAACTACACCTTAGTGACTATAGAAATACCACAAAGGCAATTTCTTTTTGGTTAAAATTTGGATTCTGACATTCCATACAACAGGAATAGGGTGTCTAGTCCTATAGCGCTATATCATACTACCAATTGGCTTGGTGAATGTATAAAATAAGTACAATCCAACAATTAGTTTTATAATCTTTGAGAATTTGTATTTAAACCATAGATAATTGTTCAATTTGTCAAAAGATAAGTACTAGCATGTATAATCATATAGTTGAAATCATGAAAATAACAAATAGGCACATATATTTCACCCCAAAACATTTGAAAGCAGTAAAAGAGGGGAACTATGTACTCACTTGAGATATCCTAGAAATCTTGAAATAACAACCAAGCAAAGCTAGAAGGATCACGGAAATCAATCGGCACCTAATATAGATAACTACATTAATAACTGGACCTAAATCGGAAGATCAGATAGGATGAGGTTTCGTAAACCAAACGAGTATTGGAACTCATGTGATATGGTTTAACAAAGCCTACATACTAAATCGAAACCTAACCTAAGTGCTTACGACCCGTTACGACCCGTTTAGGTAGCTTACGCTACTTTAACGCGTCGTTCGCGTAAAACACGTTCGGATCATCTAACTAGTCCTATGACAAGTATTATATGCCTTAACATGTCTAATAATGTTTCCTAATCAGTTTAGATGTCAAAATTTAGGTTACATATGCTTAAAATGAAATTATGCGTAAAAAGGGCATTTTGGTCATTTTCCTAAGGCATATAAACTACCTATCATACAACTAACTAAACGAAGTGACCATAAGGTATAACCTCGGAAGGTTATTCCCTATACAACTATGGTCACAATGTATGCTTGGTCGGATCCTAATGATCGACCAAACGGGTCGGGTTCGAAAGTCTAAGCGGTTGTTTAGACCGCTTATCTTACGACCCTATATAAGCACTAATCTAAAAGTGACGAGTTAAACATGTTAAAACATATTTAACGAAGTTAGAAAAAAAGTTTGATATCAAAACAAAGGGTTTTGATACCCAAGAATAGTTTGGTTGCAAAATACGCATAAACGCGTATTCTGACCGAAACTATGACTCGTCACTACACCTAAATAACGTGGTAATCAGTAGGTATAGTCACAAAGGACTATGACCATCGTGATTACGCTCACGTTGCGAAGTTCAAACAAACTTCGTGTTGACCATTGAATTTTCAAAGCAGAAAGTCAAACAGTGTTTGACTTTTATTCTTAAAAACGCATAAAAGCATGAAAGAAACTTACAAAGGGTCCAAGCTAGGAAGATTTGATCTAAAAATACTCAACTATGAAGTTTTGAACTTCAACTTAGAGCAAATTCAGATCAAGTGTGAGAAATGAGAGCAAATCAAGTGGGTATTTATAGGATTTCAAGAACCGCTAGGTTCGTTTCTCGTAACCCGTGCTTTGATCAAGACCCTACATGTGTTACCCACTGATTTACAATACTATGGGTGCCCAAAACAAGCCCAAGGTTTGTTAAAACCATGTCCAAAACCAAGAAAACCAGCTGCTGAACCAGAAAAACAATTTGCTGAACTGGGCAGCTGTCGCGCCCCGCGTAATAATGAACCGCGGCCCGTGAGGGCATGTTTGGCAGATTGTCAACTTTGGTCCCTGAATGCTATAAACTCAGTTTTCGGCACGTTTAAGCCCCGTTAACCCCAATTCAAGGCTCTAAAATGAATTTAAAGTATAGGGAACTTAAAATATGCTTGAAAACATCTCGGATGTCAGTTCGTTTGGTCGTACGGTTGCGTTGTTCGGTTAATTACGACGAAACACGAACGGACGCGAAAGACGATACAAATTACGCGACGAATGGAATTTTATCATGCCAATCACTAAAATAAAAATATTTTAATGATTACATAAATTTTTGGATGTCCGGCTCTATTCAGAACGTAAGATATGCGCATAAATGCGAACTTATGCACTTTTTGACGCTTTTAGTCCCTGTTGATCAAATAAGTTTATTTTTGCGCATCAAACACCTCTAAGCCTATTTCTAAGCTATGTAAAGGATATTTAGGGCATGTTTAACTTATGATCATATTTCAGAAGGTTCTATACCATACGAATCGCCAGATTTTCGGAGTTTGACGCTAATAGTCCTTGCGATCGAATAAACTTGATTTCGACACACCAAACCTTCCAAATCTTATTTCTAAGTTAGGTAAAGGTTATTTAAGGTATGTTAAGCCCATGTCACCATTCCAAAGTGTTTGTCACATTAAACTGATTATGTTTACATATCAGTTCGCTTATAACTTTCTAGAAAGCGATTTAGATCTCGAAATCGAACCAGAATTGATATGTGCGAATGATACGCATATTTATACAAATCCCAAGTATGAAACACAATATTTCATTGGTTTGGTATTTGTTTGATGGTAGTAGTGACACAGGTGTCACAGTCTCTCCTACTTTAGGAAATTTTGTCACGAAATTTAATTTTAGAGGAAACCTGTGAAGACAACTGTGATTGTTTCGCTTTCGAATGAGTCCTTCGTACCCTAAGCAAAACTCCGGGACACGTTTGGATTCTTAACGAATTTGTCAACTGTCCAAGTGATGTTCTTGTAGTAACAAAACATGGAGTTTCGAACAACGGTTAGAAGAATGTTTCCTATGAAGACTATTATAGGAAACTTGTGTGTGCTCGAAAATCGGAGTCGGAGATTGTAAGATAAAATAACATTGGTCAATGTCCAGGACTTCTAGTAACTTAAATAACGCTACGTTCGCAATGTAATAAGGAACAATTATATATAGGAAGTACCAGCGGCGTATCCACCATGCCCCTTTCTACATTATTCTCGTTTCGTTATTCTCATCACTATAGGTCTTAACACATGATAAAACTTGCAGTGGTTTATGTGCACTGAATTCCATAATTATGTGTGCATCCATAATTACGTAATTCCTTGCACTGTCCGCACAGTTCATTTTATAATGCGTAGTGAAAAATCAATCGAATAAACACGAAGTGACTTGACTAGACCACCAAAGGATCTTTTTAACTAGATCAACGAACGATCTTTTTAACTAGATCAACACATGATCTCCTTAACTAGATCATCGTACGATCTCCTTAAATAGACCACTTAAGGGATCTTTGTAACTCTAAACCAAATAATCGCTTTGAAATAGCACTTTGGAATTCAAGGTTCTTATTATTTGCATAGAAAAGCCCCTTAAGGAATTTAAGGTAGTACTTAGAGTATTTTTCTGAGAATCTAACATATGAAGATACAGAAGATTCTACCAGGAATTAGATAGCGAGCTTTAGAACTTCACATAACATACAATCACATAATCGCGTATTCGTTAATTTAGTTATTGGCTCGTTTGTTAATTTAAATCATTGCATTTAGAGTACACCAGAAATCCAACCAAGGTCTTCAATTAAGGACTCACAATAGTACTTTTAGATATCAAATCAAGGATTTGAAATGGTACTTCAAGTATCTATTTTAGGAATTTGTAACTTGTACATTGTACTTTGATTCTTAAAAGAAACGAGTACTTTGGATTTTTGGGGAGATCACAAGTGATCATAAAATGAAAGAATCGCACGAGTAGTTTGTTTTGCAAGGAACATAGTTCCTTAGCATCGACATCGTAGGGGTATGTCAGACGTACACACAATCGTAACAGTTTCAAAAAATAAAATTAGAACAACAAATTTTATTTATATAACAGCCGAATTGTCTCAAATGTCAAAAGTTGCCAACCAAGGAAATATAAAGGTCTAATTGTTCACTACTGCATTATCATTTGCATTTGCCTCGTTTATGTTAAACACTCGTCCACGCGCTGGATTTGCGTTAACAAGTCTTGGGCAATTGTTTCGGTAGTGGGTAAGATCACCACAGTTATAGCACGATCCAGGTCGAAACTGTGCTTGAGCAGCAGCAGGATTTGCAGCAGCTTGGTTTTGGTTAGCATAACGGCAGGTATTGACCAAATGTCCCAATCGCCCACAGCGGGTACATTTGTGACACTGTGTTTGCTCCAGATGATGACGGTTGCATTTGTTGCACAAAGGTGCGGTACCAATGTAGTTTTTCCTAGAACGAGGTTGTGATGGCTGGTTTGGTGCAACCTGATTGTTCTGAGCGGTTATTGCGCAGTTTTGTGTAGCCTTCCGCTTCTTCTTCTTGGATGACTCAGTCTGTTTATTCTTTGGTTCTTCTTGTGCAGACTTTTCAGATGGTTTCGGGTCGCCCTTTCGGAAAAGCTTACCTTTCCAAATCTGAGATTCAGTCAGGGTAGCAGATAATTCAAAGGCCTGCCTGACGGTAGTAGGGTTGCTACCAGTAACAATATCCTGAACTAGATCAGGAAGACCATCAATGTACTTTTCAATCGCCTTTTCCAAAGGCGTAACCATGGCAGGACATAACATGCTCGATGTTCACCGCTGTCTTTCTTTAGATCGTCGAATTCCCTTTCCATCGCCCTAAGCTCATGACGAGGACATAACTCCTTCATCATAAGAGCTCGAAGCGCTTCCCAAGTTTTAGCCACTTCCACCTCGGCACCCCTATCTCTCATCAGGCCATTCCACCATGTTAAAGCTCGTTTCTAAAAAATCACTAGATGCGAATTCAACCTTTCGCTTGTTTGGACACTGAACATGTCTGAAGGTGCTTTCTAGACTCTCGAACCATTGTAGGAGTGCAGTTGCTCCTTAAGACCCAGAAAATTTCAATGACTTAGCTGAGCTGAATGTTTTGAAATTACACAGAGCATTATTATTGTTGTATGCTTGGTTTACTTGAGCAATGATGTTTGAGAGTGCAGCTGCCATTTGCTAGGTAATGATAGCTGCCAGTTCAGCATTAGGTATCTGATTGTCACGTCGATGAGGCATTCTAAAAGAGGAAACATGAGAGAAAACAAGTGAAATGACATTGGGTAAGAACAGAATGTTACAATTACCGATCAAAAGCATAGAGGATGGTCATTTGTTCGTACCACGAGGTAAACAAACAACGCACAAAAGCTGAGCAAAGTAAATAGGTCCTCATAATGTATTGCGAAGACATGCTTTAGCCTATAAGTAGACTCTCACCCCAAGAGTTCCCAGGTAAGAGTGACTGGTCTGATTATGTGGATTTGTTTAGACCGCTTATCTTACGACCCTATATAAGCACTAATCTAAAAGTGACGAGTTAAACATGTTAAAACATATTTAACGAATTTAGAAAACAAGTTTGATATCAAAACAAAGGGGTTTGATACCCAAGAATAGTTTGGTTGCAAAATACGTATAAACGCGTATTCTGACCAAAACTATGTCTCGTCACTACACCTAAATAACGTGGTAATCAGTAGGTATAGTCACAAAGGACTATGACCATCGTGATTACGCTCACGTTGCGAAGTTCAAACGAACTTCGTGTTGACCATTGACTTGTTAAAGCATAAAGTCAAACATTATTTGACTTTTATGCTTAAAAACGCATAAAAGCATGAAAGAAACTTACAAAGGGTCCAAGCTAGGAAGATTTGATTTAAAAATACTCAGCTATGAAGTTTTGAACTTCAACTTAGAGCAAATTCAGATCAAGTGTGAGAAATGAGAGCAAATCAAGTGGGTATTTATAGGATTTCAAGAACCGTTAGGATCGTTTCTCGTAACCCGTGCTTTGATCAAGACCCTACATGTGTTACCCACTGATTTGCAATACTATGGGTGCCCAAAACAAGCCTAAGGTTTGTTAAAACCATGTCCAAAACCAAGAAAACCAGCTGCTGAACCAGAAAAACAATTTGCGGAACTGGGCAGCTGTCAAACCCCGCGTAATAATGAACCTCAGCTTACGCGGCCCGTGAGGGCATGTTTGGCTGATTGTCAACTTTGGTCCCTGAATGCTATAAACTCAGTTTTCGGCACGTTTAAGCCCCGTTAACCCCATTTCAAGGCTCTAAAATGAAGTTAAAGTATAGGGAACTTAAAATATGCTTGAGAACATCTCGGATATCAGTTCGTTTGGTGGTACGGTTGCGTTGTTCGGTTAATCACGACGAAACACGAACGGACGCGAAAGACGATCCAAATTACGCGACGAATGGAATTTTATCATGCCAATCACTAAAATAAAAATATTTTAATGATTACATAAATTTTTGGATGTCCGGGTATATTCAGAACGTAAGATATGCGCGTAAATGCAAATTTATGCACTTTTTGACGCTTTTAGTCCCTGTTGATCAAATAAGTTTATTTTTGCGCACCAAACACCTCTAAGCCTATTTCTAAGCTATGTAAAGGATATTAGGGCATGTTTAACTTATGATCATATTCCGGAGGTTTGATACCATACGAATCGGCAGATTTTCGCAGTTTGACGCAAATAGTCCCTACGATCGAATAAACTTGATTTCGACACACCAAACCTTTCAAATCTTATTTCTAAGTCAGCTAAAGGTTATTTAAGGTATGTTAAGCCCATGTCACTGTTCCAGAGTGTTTGTCACATTAAACTGATTATCTTTACGTATCAGTTCGCGTATAACTTTCCTGAAAGCGATTTAGAGCTCGAAATCAAACCAGAATTGATATCTGCGAATGATACACATATTTATACAAATCGCAAGTATGAAACACAATATTTCATTGGTTTGGTATTTGTTTGATGGTCTTAGTGACACAGGTGTCACAATATCCACCATGCTTTTATTATATTACCCCCGCCCGTTATCTAATCACTTACCATAAACCAATCCTTCAAATCATCCATGTTATCATTCATCCGTGTTATCAAAACCAATCGTTCAAATCGTTTAATTTGTCAATGTTATAAACCATCGTTCAATCATCCGTGTTTTAAACCATTGTTCAATCGTCCGTGTTTTAATTATGAAAACTAACTTTTGGTCGTTCTATTTGAATACATTCAAACCTGTGTGACTCAACTATACCACCAAAGGGTATCTTTAAATCGACTAACAAACCACCAAAGGGTTTGTTAAAATAACAGATTCTGTCGTTACCCACATTACCCACCAAATCCATGGGGATAGTCCGATAACGGGATTTGTCAGATCCTATGGTACCATAACATACTACTGGTCGGCTCGGCCAAAGCTAATGAATGTCATTCGT
This sequence comes from Helianthus tuberosus, assembly GCA_030545235.1. Taxonomy (NCBI): domain Eukaryota; kingdom Viridiplantae; phylum Streptophyta; class Magnoliopsida; order Asterales; family Asteraceae; genus Helianthus; species Helianthus tuberosus. The sequence goes on along the minus strand of JARYGA010049148.1, from coordinate 18,703 downwards.
GTTATGTATCAACGCACTAACAAGTTCATTCACATAGTGAAATCGTTATGTTTTAATATAAACCATAGCATTTGTTTTTGAAATCTCGAAATCGTTTTAGCACATATGAATCACCCTATAACAATTGAAAGCAAAAAATAGGGGAACTATGTACTCACATAGTTACCTCAAAACATGTAAAAAGAGAGGGGGTCTATGTACTCACTTGAGATTGCTAGTATCCTTGATCTAATGAACTAACAAAGCTTGGGAAGTCAAGGAATCAATTGGCACCTAGTATCGGATCAATGTGTTAATACATCGGGACCTAAATCGGGAGATCGGATAGAATAATGTCTTGTAAACCAAATGAGTGTTGGAACTCATATGATATGGTTTAACAAAGCCTACATTCTAATTTGAAATCAATCCTAAGTGCTTTTGACCTGTTATGACCCGTTAAGGTAGTTTACGCTACTTTAACGTGTCATTTGCGCAATTGCGCGTTTGGATGGTCTAATTAGTCCTATGATAAGTCTTATATGCCTAAACATGTTTAATAATGTTGCACAATTAGTTTAAGTGTCAAAATTTAGGTTACATATGCTTAAATTGAATTTATGCGTAAAAAGGGCATTTTGGTCATTTTCCTAAGGCATATAAACTACCTATCATACAACTAATCAAACGAAGTGACCATAAGGTATAACCTTGGAAGGTTATTCCCTATACAACTATGGTCACAAAATATGTCTGGTCAGATCCTAATGATCGACCAAACGGCGGGTTCGAAAGTCTAAGCGGTTGTCAAGACCGCTTGACTTACGACCCTAAATAAGCACTAAACTAGAAGTGACGAGTTAATCATGTTAAAACATGTTTAACTAAGTTAGAAAACTGACCTGATATCAAAACAAAGTGTTTTGATACCCAAAAATAGTTTCATCGCAAAAGACACAAAATCGTGCATTTTGACTGAAACTTTGACTCGCCACTTCTACTAGTCAAGGGGGTAATTAGTAGGTATAGTCGCAAGGGACTATAACCACCGTGATTACGATCATGTTGCAAAGTTCAATTGAACTTTGTCTTGACCAAATCATGGTGAAAGCCGAAAGTTAAACACTGTTTGACTTTTAGCTTAAAATAAATAAACAAGACTAGGAAGAACACTTACAAGTGTTTTAAGATGGAAAGAAGCCTAGAAAACTCAGGTAGGAAGCCTCCAATAAATGTGGTAGCCTCCACTTAGAGTTTAGAGAGAATAATGAAGGAAATGAGCAAGTTTGAAGGTTGATGAACATGAATATTTATAGTAGTTCTTGGATTTCTAGGATCATTACAAGTGTAAATTCGTTCTCCAAGGAGTAATTCACACCATACAAGTGTTAGGATCTGAGTATTGGGCTTGTAGAACACTTTACTTGGTCCCCAAAGAAGAAAACAAGCAACAAAAACCATCAATTCTGCTGATTTTAATGAAAAACCAGCTTCTGTCTCTGATGTGCCTCACCCCCCATGAGCCAGATAGCTAAGTGGGTCGCTCCCGCTGAGCCACTTCAGACAGAAGTTTCAAAAGTTGGCAGAAATGGTCCCTGTAGCTCCAAAACTTTTTTTCGACGCGTTTAACCTCTATTAACCCAGTTTCAAGGCTTTATAAGGATGTTAAAGCATAGGAGACTTGAAATATGCTTGGAAATATCATGGATGTCGGTTCGTTTTGTCGTACGATACGTTTTCGGTTAATTACGACAAAACTCTAACGGATGAGAAAACGACCCAAATTACATAACGAATGGTATTTTTGCATTCCCATCACTAAAATACAAAATTTTAATGATTACAAAAATTTTTGGATGTCCAGATATGGTCATAACTCAAGATATGCACGAATTTGCATACTTTCGCAGTTTTGACACTTTTAGTCCCTATGATCAAATAAGCGTATTTTTGCATACTAAACCCCTCAAAACTTATTCTTAAGCTATGTAAAGGGTATTTAGGGTATGTTTAGCTAATGAACTTGTTCCGAAGTGTACGTTGCTATGCAAATTGGCAGACTTTTGCAGTTTGTCGCAAATAGTCCATGTGATCGAATAAACTTGTTTTTGCCATACCGAATCCTTCAAAACTTATTTCTAAGTTATGTAAAGGATATTTAGGGTATTTTTAGCTTGTGTCACTGTTCCGGAGTGTTTGTCGTGTTAAACTGATTATGTTTATGTAACAGTTTGCGTATAACTTTCCAGAAAGTGTTTAAGAGCTCGAAATCGAACCAGAATTAAAACGTGAAGCTTTCAAACATAAATAAACAAATATTGGGATCAAAACACCATGTTTCATTGATATTTGAAATTTTTCTACATTGTACAGTGTTTACAAGAGCACAAATATCACAATCTCCCCTACTTTAGGAAATTTCGTCCCGAAATTTTAACTAGAGGAAACTTGTGAAAACAGATGTGGGTATTTCGCCTTCATTTGATCCTCACATTCCCAAGTAAATTATGGGCCATGTTTGGATTCCCAGTGAACTTTGACTATTGGTATTCGTTTGTGATTTAGTCTCTTGACTTCACGGTCCATTATCTCCACAGGTTTCTCGACAAAGTGCATTGTGTCAACAACTTGAATTTCGTCGAGGGGAATGTGGCGATTAGTATCACCTAAACACTTCCTTAAATTGGACACATGGAATGTTGGGTGAATATTCCCAAGTTTAGGAGGTAGCTCAAGTCGATAGGCAACCTTTCCGATTCTTTTAACAATCTTTATTGGTCCAACGTATCGTGGTGCAAGTTTCCCTTTCTTTCCAAATCTCACCACTCATTTCCAAGGGGATACCTTGAATAGGACATGGTCTCCGACTTGAAATTCCAAGGGCTTGCATCGCATGTCCGCATAACTCTTTTGACGGCTTCTAGCTGTCAGAAAGTTATCGCGAATTTTCTTGACTTTGTCTGTCGTTTCCAAAATGAGTTCAGGTCCAATAAGTTGAGCATCACCGACCTCATCCCAATAGACAGGTGAACGACATTTCGACTGTATAAAGCTTTGAAAGGCGCCATGTTGATGCTAGCATGATAACTATTGTTGTAAGAGAACTTGATCAACGGTAGATGTGAATCCCAATTACCACCAAAGTCTATCACACATGGTCTAAGCATATACTCCAGTGTTTGTATCGTCCTCTTAGATTGTCCATCCGTTTGAGGGTGATAAGCAATGCTAAGATTTAGTTGGGTTCCCCTAGCAGATTGCATGGTCTTCCAAACGTGAGATGAGAATCGAGCTTCACAGTCAGATATGATGTCCAAAGGAACACCATGTCGAGACACAATCTCATCAACATAAATCTTGGTGAGTTTATCAGCAGATAGATCCTTGCGAATTGGCAAAAAGTGTGCTGATTTTGTTAGACGATCAATGACTACCCAGATGGCATCATGACCTCTAGATATGCGCGGTAACTTAGTGACGAGATCCATCGCAACGTTCTCCCACTTCCACTTTTTGACACGTTCCTTTCGACTTAGTGCGTCGGCTACAATGTTCGCCTTACTAGGGTGGTAGCGAATCTCGCAGTCGTAATCGTTCAATAGTTTAACCCAGCTTCTTTGTCTCATGTTTAGCTCCTTTTAATTGAATATATCTTGGAGACTTTTGTGGTCTGTGAAAACCACACACTTCGTGTGACACCCGACTTTTCAGGCCGTATAGTACAACTGTAACGCATGTTGTGAATAGATAAAAGGTTGTATTTGACTGATTATGATGTTTATATATGATATTTAGTGAGTTGGTAAATTTAAACCTTGGTAAAAATTATGTTGGCAACAATAAGATAAACGCTTATCGCGTAACGGTTAAAATGCGAAAAATAGTCTGTTATGATTAGAATAGTAATTTTAATCATATTCGTGAGAAAAAATAAATTAAAACGCTAAGAAACTCTATTTTTTTTAGTTTGAGCGCGTACCGCGCGATACTGCACGTATTAGACAAAATACCGTCAATGCAGCCAGTCAAGGCAACTGGTAATTATTTCAGTAATAATTTTGTGTGATTATTTTTATAGAATGATAAAAATAATTTAAAACGCACTAAAACGGGATTAAAACGCTAAATAAAATACCAGTATCCAGTAAAATACATGTTTTTACACTATAATACATATATGTGTATATATATAGGTTTGTATGTGTGTAATATCTATATAGAGGAGGAGGTGGTGGCTGATTATGAACTCTCTCTCCTCTCTCTTGACACTTGTGGACATGGGGAACACCATATGTGATGATTATTGTCCCTAAAAGCTTCCATAAACATTCAAAACTCAAGAAAACCCATTACCATTTCATTCTCTCTCTCTCTTGATGATTCTTGGCCGAACACCCCTTACACACACATTCAAAATTTTCAAACTATTTCATGAAGATTCAAGGCATTTCAAAGTGATTTCAAGCTTGTAAGGAGGTTTAGAGGTGATTCCAAGAAGATTCAAGCAAGAACAAGGCCTCATATCATCATCTTTTTCAAAAACCCACTAAGAAATCTTGAAGGTATAAACTTGTTTTCAAAACCACATTCTTGATTTTTAGTGATGATAGAGATGTTGGAAGGTTTCTCTTGAACTTGGAATTAATCACAAACTTGAAACTAACAAGTAATGAGATTTTAAACAAAGTAAAAATGAGTGTGTATATGTATGTATGCATGGCCGAAAGTTGTGTGAATGTGTGTATTTAGTTGTGTTTTGATTTTGTTAAGATGATTCTTGTTTGATTTGATTTGATTCTTGAAAGATGGTTACATGCATGGGTCAAAACGATGTCTTAAAAGAATGATCTAAAAAGGGATTTGTGATTTGTGATGAATATGTTAAAAAGTGAACTTTTGGAAGTTCATATATCTATGTATATATGTCGTGTGTATATATATATATGTATGCATGTATGTAAGTTTTTGTCACATCTTCATAAATGAAAGAATGTTTGCATTTAAGTAAAAATGATTAGATGATAATGGAATGGACATGTTTTGATTTATATGAACATGAAATAAATATGTTCTTAGATGCATTTAAGATCATGTAGGATGATGGTTTATGATATGGGTGCATTAGATGTACATACTTGGACATGCATGTTGATATGTGATTATAAAAGAATGATTTGAGTATGATTTAACAACAATCAGTTTTAATCAGATTATCAACACTAAAATAAAGTTATTTTAAAGTTTTTAGTGACATATAACTTTGTCATAATGTTTACTAGCTTTGCATGTTGTACTTGATGCATTAGAAGTTGTAAAATACGTGAAATCACATGATTTATGTGACTTACACAAAAAACTGCACTAATCTGAATATAATCACTATTTTAATCAGTAAATAACATGTATTGTGTTAAAATATCAAGTCATTCCGAGTAGGGATGGTTATAGTGACGTTTAACGCAAAACTATGCGTTAAAACGGTCAAAAATTGGCTTTTCGAATGATTTTTATAAAAATGATTTAGATCAGTAAGTAAACTGATATTTTTAGTTTAAAAATAAGTATTTTTAACTAATTTTAAGTTTACTTGGTGTTTGGTTAGTCATACGTTACTTCCGACGCCCGAAAACGTTACCGAATCGCTAAAATACGCATTTTTCAATGTACACTAGTATGGGTTGTTTTTTAGTGAACCTTATGTGATAAAATATGTTATGTGATTTAAACATGTGAATGTGAAAATATGTTAAGTTTTAACATGATATTGGAAATTTAGACTATGCATGTATAATTGAGCGTTTTATCTGATAGAAACGGTAAAAATCGTGTTAAATGTATAACTTGTTTGTCGAGGATGAAATTTGAATACATATGAGGTATTTTATGTATACTTGACTTAAAAATGACAAAATAGATAAGCTAATGAGATTACGTGTGTTTCGATAATAATTTATGTGAACGATTATGTATATATATTACGACACGCAAACGTAGATATATTGCGTATAAACGGGAGTGTTAACGAATTTACATGGTAATGGTCACCAATAAAATCGTTCAAGTCGCAAAAATATTAAATATATATATATATATATATGGACTCATATATATTAACGTGCAAACATAATAAAAAATGATAACTTTTCGAGAAAATCTCAAAGTTATGTGACAATTCTAAGAAATGGAGAAACTTAGGATTTTTGGTGATGTATATATATTGATTTAAAAATCGTTCCTACATATAATAGGACGTGTAGAAATCAAACTGTGGGATTGCGCTATTTAAAAATACGCACCCAAAGGTGAGTGTCACTAAACCCCTCTTTTTACTGCTTTGTATATGTTTTGGGGGTCGAACACGCCAAAAAGGGTTTAATAATGTTTTTGGATTAAAACATACCTTTTAATATAAATTATATATTTTCGTTGAAAATATATGGAGTTTGATAAATCATACGTTTTGAGATAAAACATTTTGGATGAATATATGTTTGGGGGGAAACGATGGTATAGTTGGAACGAATATTGCCTGGTCTCAAGAGAGTAAGTAACAGCATCGGCTTACATTTCGGTGGGGATTTCAGGGGATTCGTACAACTTCGTATATTAAATTTGTCATATTAGTAGGATATATATATTGTACGTGAGGCAGACATCTTATATGGTCTCGATATGGACCCTGCGCCAATGATGTTACGTGAGGAATTGTTGGTAGATCTATCGGATTGACAACCCCGTCGTGACCGGTCGCCCCGTGTCAAGTCAAACGACGAATTTAGATTCTGGTTATTGTCTAGCATTGATTATCCCCGCATGGTAAATATATAGTTCGTATTGTCTAGCTATCATACGAGTCTGAACATTGACGCTATGAATTTAATATACAAAACTTGAGAAAATGCCTTAATGTCGGGTTTTTGAACTTACAACAGATGACCCATGGATTTTATTAAGGAAGTAAAATGGACTTTCTAAAAATTATATGGATGTTTTACAATAAACACTTAATTAGAAAGTTTTCCTTAGGATCAAATTGTTTAAATTTGAATATGTGAACTCACCTTCCTTTGTGTTGACACTTGATTTTAAACGTGTTCTACAGGTACTTGAGTTCGGCTTCGGGAATCATGGCGTATCTTGTGTTTGTTGATGCATGTTTTGTCACTTAAAAATGCTGGACTAACTTTTAAACTTTCTGGGACAAATGTAATAAGATCCGCAAGGATCAAAGACAATTTGACTATGTCGTGGTTGTGTCATGTTTTGGGGCGTTGTGTCTAAAAACTTATGTTTTAATTAAGTTAATATGTCCAAAAATTAAATGCATAAAACATCAAGATAGAAATGGGCACCAACTTTCGTCACCACTACGTTTTATATTCCGCTGCAACGTTTTTGGGGTGTTACAGAAGTTGGTATCAGAGCCAATGGTTGTTAGCAAACTAGATGTTTTCGGGAGAAAACACTAGACTTCAACCGAAGAATTTTGAGATTTAAGGTCCAAAATTCTCGAAGCCAAGATATTTAAATAAACATGGAAAATTTTATCATGTATGAAATCCATTATGTGTTTATGTGCATACGTGATTTACTGTTTATTGGGCCTTATGTGTTAATATTCATTTTGATCACACACTTACTTGTACGGTTACATATGTGTCACAGATGTCGCACGAGCATGAAGTCATCGAGATCCACGACTCGGGCAGCGAGCCAGATTTCGAGACTTCACCCAGATTCATTCTACCAGAGATACCTATCACGACCCCACAAATGGTTAGTATGGCTGAGTTTGCTTCATCTTTCCACATCGACCCTGCTGCTTTTGCCAGCCAGGTAGACCCCCGATATGCTTTCACTAGCAACGGGTGGATTGATGACAACGATGACGCTCCTCTCTCGATTCATGAGACGGGACAATCATCTGGCACAGTACCAGTTTTCGATGACGTGATCAGAGGTGTCCCTGTTATTGGAGGATCTCTTAGTATTGCACCAGTGGTGGACGCCACTATTGTCACTGCTCGACCATTAGAGCCATCAGTTGTTCCACCTGCTACTATGATCGAGTCTATCGCTGAGGTCCCTCCACCTGTTTCGTCAGAGTCATCTTTACCTGTCTTAGAGTCACGCGCACCTACTACGCCTCTATTAGTGTATTATCGCCATAGAAAGAGAGTTAGGCCTACTTGAGAGATTGCATCTACATCACACGATGAGACGGCATCTGCTTCTAAGAAGCAGAAAGGGGTTTGGGTAGATCGGTGTTGCCATTGTGACCGACAGTTTGCCACCTTGCACGGAGACCTGGATACAACCAAGGGTAAGATGAAGGACCTCGAGGGGCAAATGGATTGGTACGATGAGTTGAAGGATTTGGATAACAGTGCGATAGACCAGATGCATTGGAGGATAGTGGATCTAGAGGACCTGGTTAGGAAGATGTTAGATTTTTTGGGGATGAGACGTTAGATGTTAGTTGTTGGGTTAAGACACTTTTTAGTACTTTTGTTTGGGGCCTGCGTGCTAGTTATATATTTTTGTGATATTAGGTAGAAATTTCTGTGAAAAATTGTTATGGGTGTCGATGTAGACATACCAAGGGTAGTTGGGTTGTACTGAAAACAAGTTTCTTAATTTCTATGATAATATCAAATGGTTTACTTTTGGTTTAAAAATTGTTCTCATTAATATGTGGATATTATACATGCGCAATGTTTGGTCCACTAACATTTAATGATTGAATTATTTTTGGATATCGTCTTATGTGATTATTATTGATGTAAATAATAGAAACGACGAAAATGCCGCCAAAAGCTAGACGGGGTACTGGACTACCGGCCACACCAGAAGAGTTGGCTTAACTCATAGCCCAACACGTTAATACTGCCTTTGAACAGCGTATGCTAACCAGAATGATGGCCAGGAACGTGGATGTGGTGCTCACGGGCATGGTTTTGGTGGGACGCAGATTGAAAACCCTCCAGGTAAAATAAGGATCGGAAAGTTTTAGTAGTTCATGTGTTATGATCTCATTGGAACGTATTCCTGATTTTCTTTAACCATATGAACAGTACATAGAAATATACACAAAACAATCCAGGGTTGTAACCCGAGATCATTTTCCGATGCTTTATGCAATGACGTGGCGACGATATGCGTGATATCAGGCTGTCAGAATGAGACAATCATTCGATTAGTTCAGCGTTCCGAACCTACAACTGGAGATTCGAAGAAGCGCAAACCAGAGAGCTCAAAGAAGAATCTCGAAGAGGAACGTGGGAAGAAACATTGCTTGGAGAAAGCATGTGTAGCTAACCCTAGAGAATCAGGAAAAGATAATGTCGGAGATGGTAGAAGTAATCCTGAGAAGAAGCTCACGGTGATGGACAAGAGAAGTGCGCCATATGCGGCCGAACCGGACATGTGACTCTCAAGTGTTATGCTAAGAGTACTTTGGATGGAGTTACGCTCGAGGGATACTTCGTGTGTGGTGAGCAAGGACACTACAAAAGAGACTGCCCGAAACCGAAAGGACAGGATGCTATGGGCAAAGCCATTGACGTGAGTGCTGGGAAGGCACGTGAAAATCCTGCTACTGTTACTGGTACGTTTCGAATCAAAAACCAATCTATGTTCATACTTTTAATACCAAAGCTGACTTGAGTTTTGTTTCGAAAAACTTTGAACCATCTTTGTCTTCACCAACGAGTAAGCTGAGTATAAGGTGCCCGATAGAACTAGTAATTGGTAAGTTGATAGAAACTAGCGAGGTCATTCGTAGTTGTAGTATTTTGTTAGGTGATCATAGTTTTAGTGTTGATTTATTTCCAGTGGAGCTAGGGAGCTTTGACGTAGGTGTGAGGATGGATCGATTATCCTAGTACGAAGTGGGGATTATCGCTTGAAGGAGCTAACTAGGATACCTCGTCCTGATGATGGTGGAAAGGCAGAAGTTGTTCACGGAGACCGACTGAGTCAAGCGTCGAGTGTTGAGTGTCGAGTGTTGAGGGCTGAGAGTCGTCAGTGATATGAGGATGCTCAAGTTGATGTGAAAAGGCTATCCAACATTCTTTGATAACGTGGTGGATATAAAGGCCAAATGTAGGAATATCGGAGAGATTCCTAATGTTCCCAATTATCCAGAAGCTTACCTAAAAAGACTTACCTGGATTACCCCCTATGAGACGGACCGAATTCCGAATCGATCTGGTACCCGATGCTTCACCCATTTGCAAAATCTCCTTATAGATTAAGCACCGTCTAAAATGAAAGAAATGTCGAATCAGCTTCAAGAGCTACTAGACAAAGGTTTCATTCGATCAAGTTTTTCGTTTTGGGGTGTATCTGTTTTGTTGTGAGGAAGAAGGATGGATCCTTCAGGATGTGTATTGATTTTAGAGAGCTGAACAAGTTGACTATCAAGAATCGATACCCTTAATCGAGGATTGATGATTTTTTTCCGATCAGCTACATGGATCCAGCTACTACACGAAGGTCGACCTACGATCATGATATCATCAGTTGAAGGTTGCTGACGAAGATAATTCCAAGGACTGCCTTTCGAAAACAATATGGCCATTACGAGTTATTAGTCATGTCTTTTGACTAAATTAATGCGCCCTTTATATTCATGGATCTCATGAACATGGTATGGAAACCCTAATCGGATAAATTCATGATAATATTCATCGACGATATACTTGCCTATACGCGAACCAAAGAGAATCATGAGTAACATTTGAAGTTGACTATGGAGTTGTTGAGGAATAAGGAAGGTATGCATATAGACCCGTCTAAGATTTGAGCGATCAAGTGTTGAGAAGCGCCTAAAACCCTGTCGGGAGTACGACAATTCATAGGACTAGCTGGGTGTTGCCGGAGATTTATTAAGAATTTCCTCCATATTAGTGCAGCCTTCGACACTAATAACCCCAAAAGGAAAAAAGGGATTGATTGGACAGAAAAGTAGGAAGAAATGTTGAGAACGTGTGCGATGGATTTCGAAGGAAGTTAGGATACTCACATGCCATTGGCAGAGTTATCCTACAATAATAGTTATCACGCTAATATCTAAGTACTCAGTTTGAAGACTTATATGGATGGAAGTGTCGATCGCCACTTTGTTAAGCTAACATGGCAAAAGACAATTAACCAGACCCTAGTTTATCTAGGAATCCAGCGACAGGATTTGCCTAGATCGAGGGAAGGTTAAAAGTCGCCAATTGATCAACAGAAGGATTACATGGACAATTGAAGGAAATTATTGCGATTTCAGATCGAGGATTTGGTTCTATTGAAGGAGTTATCTTACAAGGGTGTTATTAGGTTTAGCAGAGAAAGGAAAAGCTGAGCCACATCGATTAGGTCCTTCCGAGAGCCCATCTTAAGTTGGATCAGTCGCTTATAGGCTCAAGCTACTAAAGGGTTTGAGTAGTGTACATGATGTATTTCATGTGCCCAGTTTGAGAAAGTGTATAATGGATAATACACTGATTTTATTCTTTGTAGAAATTTAATTGGGCGATAAACAGAAGTTTATCGAAGTACCGTAGAAGCAGTACGGATGGCTAGAAGAGTTATGTTGATAACCGGAGAGGCGATTACAAAATTCTAATAGAATACACGATTTATTGATTGTGCAAAATCGTGGATATCTGAAACGAATGCAAGAAGGAAAGAAAACGAGTTTATGAGATTAGATACTTTTGAGAGCCCATCTCGAGTTAGATCAATCGTGTGTAAACTCAGACTACCTCAGATATAGGGTAATGTATATGTAAATATACGTATGTTAAACCTGAAATGGTGGAACTTTGATTTAATCTTTCCTGATTAAGTGCTTGTAAATGTTGAACCTTGGAAAAGGTAGAGAGCGTTGAGATGTGAAATTAGGAAATGAGAATATATGTAATAAAGGTCTACCGAAGATTCTTCGAAAGAATCAAAGTTTCTCGCCGAAACTACAAGACCATATTCAATAAGCCTATTTTTACTGTTTCCACCTAGTGCGAAAACAAAACCTGTAGAGTAAAAATTTTGGGGGACGAAATTTCCTAAACAGGGGGAGACTATGACACCCGGCTTTTTAGGCCGTACCGTACAACTGTAACACGTGTTGTGAATAGATAAAAGGCTATATTTAACTGATTATGATGTTTATATATGATATTTAGTGAGTTGGTAAATTTAAACCTTGGTAAAAATTATGTTGGGAACGATAAGATAAACGCTTATCGTGTAACGGTTAAAATGCGAAACGAACGTCAGTGACCACCCGATCAGTGTTAAAATCCTAAAAATAGTCTGTTATGATTAGAATAATAATTTTAATCATATTCGTGAGGAAAAATAAATTAAAATGCTAAGAAGCTCTATTTTTCGAGTTTGAGTGCGTACCGGGCGATACTACGCGTATTAGACAAAATACCGTCAACGCAGCCAGTCAAGGCAACTGGTAATTATTTCATTAATAATTTTGTGTGATTATTTTTATAGAATGATAAAAGTAATTTAAAACGCACTAAAACGGGATTAAAACGCTAAATAAAATACCCGGTATCCAGTAAAATACCTGTTTTTACACTATAATACATATATGTGTAAATACATAGGTTTATATGTGTGTAATATGTATATAGAGGAGGAGGTGGCAGCTGATTATGAACTCTCTCTCCTCTCTCTTGACATTTGTGGACATGGGGAACACCATATGTGATGATTATTGTCCCTAAAAGCTTCCATAAACATTCAAAACTCAAGAAAACCCATTCACCATTTCATTCTCTCTCTTTCTTGATGATTCTTGGCCGAACACCCCTTACACACACACATTCAAAATTTTCAAACTATTTCATGAAGATTCAAAGGCATTTCAAAGTGATTTCAAGCTTGTAAGGAGGTTTAGAGGTGATTCCAAGAAGATTCAAGCAAGAACAAGGCCTCATATCATCATCTTTTTCAAAAACCTACTAAGAAATATTGAAGGTATAAACTTATTTTCAAAACCACATTCTTGATTTTTAGTGATGATAGAGATGTTGGAAGGTTTCTCTTGAACTTGGAATTAATCACAATCTTGAAACTAACAAGGAATGAGATTTTAAACAAAGTAAAAATGAGTGTGTATATGTGTGTATGTATGGTCAAAAGTTGTGTGAATATGTGTATTTAGTTGTGTTTTGATTTTGTTGAATGATTCTTGTTTGATTTGATTTGATTCTTGAAAGATGGTTACACGCATGGGTAAAAAAGATGTCCTAAAAGAATGATCTAAAAAACGATTTGTGATTTGAGATGAATATGTTAAAAAGTGAACTTTTGTAAGTTCATATATGTATGTATATATGTCGTGTATATATATATATATATGTATGTATTCATGTATGTAAGTTTTTGTCACATGTTCATAAATTAAAGAATGTTTCCATTTAATTAAAAATGATTAGATGATAATGTAATGGACATGTTTTGATTTATATGAACATGAAATAAATATGTTCTTAGATGCATTTAAGATCATGTAGGATGATGGTTTATGATATGGGTGCATTAGATATACATACTTGGACATGCATGTTGATATGTGATCATAAAAGAATGATTTGAGTATGATTTAATAAAAATCAGATTTAATCAGATTATAAACACTAATATAAAGTTATTTAAAAGTGTTTAGTGACATATAACTTTGTCATAATGTTTACTAGCTTTGCATGTTGTACTTGGTGCATTAGAAGTTGTAAAATACGTGAAATCGCATGATTTATGTGACTTAAACAAAAAATGAAATATTCTTAATATAATCACTATTTTAATCAGTAAATAACATGTATTGTGTTAAAATATCAAGTCATTCCGAGTTGGGATGGTTGTAGTGACGTTTAACGCAAAACTATGCGTTAAAACGGTCAAAAATCGGCTTTTCGAATGATTTTTATAAAACTGATTTAGATCAGTAAGAAAACTAATATTTTATATTTTTAGTTTAAAAATAAGTATTTTAACTAATTTTAATTTTACTTGGTGTTTGGTTAGTCATACGTGACTTCCGACGCCCGAAAACGTTACCGATAGAAACGGTAAAAATCGCGTTAAACATGTGAATGTGAAAACATGTTAAGTTTTAACATGATATTGTAAATTTAGACTATGCATGTATACTTGAGCGTTTTATCTGATAGAAACGGTAAAAATCACGTTAAATGTATAACTTGTTTGTCGAGCATGAAATTTGAATACATATGAGGTATTTTATGTATACTTTCCTTAAAAATGACAAAATAGATAAGTTAATGAGATTACGCGTGTTTCGATAAAAAAATTTATGTGAACATTTATGTATATATATTACGACGCGCAAATCGTAGATATATTGCGTATAAACGGGAGTGTTAATGGATTTACATGATAAGGGTCACCAATAAAATCGTTCAAGTCGAAAAAATTTTAAATATATATATATATATGGACTCATATATATTAACGTGCCAACATAATAAAAAATGATAACTTTTCGAGAAAATCTCAAAGTTATGTAACAATACTAAGAAATGGAGAAACTTAGGATTTTTGGTGATGTATATATATTGATTTAAAAATCGTTCCTACATATAATAGGACGTGTAGAAATCAAACTGTGGGATTGCGCTATTTAAAACTACGCACCCAAAGGGGAATGTCACTAAACACCTCTTTTTACTACTTTGTATATGTTTTGGGGGTAGAACACGCCAAAAAGGGTTTAATAATGTTTTTGGATTAAAACATACCTTTTAATATAAATTATATATTTTCATTGAAAATATATGGAGTTTGATAAATCATACGTTTCGAGATAAAACGTTTTTGATGAATATATGTTTCGGGGAAAACGAAGGTATAGTTGGAACGAATATTGCCTGGTCTCAAGAGAGTAAGTAACAGCATCGGCTTACATTTCGGTGGGGATTTTAGGGGATTCGTACAACTTCGTATATTAAATTTGTCATATTAGTAGGATATATATATCGTACGTGAGGCAGACATCATATATGGTCTTGATGACGGGGGTAGCTCAAACCTTAATAACCTTATTAGAAACACTACAGCTTAAAAGGTTGAAAGGTTAAAAGGTTCGGAAACAGTCCAACGGTCATGAACAGTAAAAAGACAAGTCAGAGCCTTGTCACATCACCCTCTGCGTGTCCAACACTCTCACAGCCGTAAAAGAGAGTATGTGCACAGAGAACCCCCTTTTACCCGCAGGTCTAAACCCTTTAACCCTCAAATGGGCAAGTCCCTCACTGTAGCCAAGGATCACTGGTCAAAGGCTTCCTCTTATAGAAGATTCTTTCCCTATAAATAACAGCCTCTTGCCATTCATTCCATCCATTCCAGATCAACTCAGATCACCCTTGATCTCTGATCTTACTCCTCCTCTCTAGAACTTGCTCCATGCTTGTTCTATTCTCGGCTCACTACAATATTATCTCACTTAACATAGACATTCTGGGTTGAACCCTTCAATCCAGGATTCAAAGTGAATAATAACAAAGTGATCCGCCTCCACGTGCTACAAACGTGGGGGGACCCCACGACCTGCGTTAGGCTAATCGAAACCTTGAACCCTTTTACCCCGGAGATATCGCTACAGGCCTTGGTCTTGTATTTGTTGCATCAACAAGTTGGCGCCCACCGTGGGGCTACGCTGCTTACTTTATCTTAAAGACCAGTTGTGTAGCTCCATTTTCTCTTTACATCATGTCTGAAAGCGAGTCTCTCGGTCAGGTAAATCAAGTTCCTAACAACACCGATTTAACACCAAATTCGGGTCGGATCTCACCGGTCTTATCTACGCCTCTTTCTACTCCCGGAAGTACTCCACCGGGATATGTTCCCGGAGTTCACTTCTTTTCAAACACAAACCCATCTCGGTCAGGGGTTGCACCTACTCAAATCGATGTAATGCATACACCGGAACGCATAGATCTAACAGCCGAGTGACTAGCTAGAAATTTCTTACAACTGAGATTTCTTCTCAACTAGCATGTGAGCTTAGAAAGGGAAAAAGGGTGAGAATAAGACTAAATTATGAGGAGTCTGAACCCTCATTATCACATGGCCCTCCATCTCTTCCTTTTAGCAGCTCACGTTCAGCCACATCTTACCTTGAAGCTGGTCCTAGTGTGACAGACCAACCACTCAAGCCCTTTAGCTTTTGGGGAGGCCAAGTCCAACCGTTTTTCCCTTATTTACCTCCCAACCCGTTACAACTGGTGCACCTATGGGGCATAAAATCACTCTTGATCAATTATGGCAGTCACCAGCTTCAAGTGTTCCCCCTCCCATTGCTACTTCGTGAAAACAAGCCATGGTCACCCCACATTTGGCTCGAGGTGCGGTCATGAGCACATCCATGGGAATGCCTTATACAGTAAGCCTTTAAGGCTTTAACCTTATGACACAGATAATGGCATCTTTTATGAGTACCATCAGAAAGCCTTTAAGGCTTTAACCTTATGCCCTAGCTGATGACACAGATGATGGCGCAATTTCCTTTGCAGCACGTGAAAGCTGGATGATGACACAGAAAGCCTTCAAGGCTTTAACCTTAACTTCATCAACCAAGTGCCAACCACTCACCAGGGTACCTCAAACGGTAATCCAGCTTCAAGGGTAATAAAATACCTCTCAAAACCTTACAAGCCCAATATCTTGCTTCAACAAATTGTTGAGTACGAGTTTCAAACCCAGATAAAGATGCCATCACGGTACTAAAGACTACTTCCAAATCTTCGCCGGGACTACAAGAATAAAAAAATTACCCAACTCCGAATGTTGTCTCATGTTCAGGCAAACCCTTGAAGGGTCTTCGCGCATATGGTTCAATGACCTTCCTGGACGAAGCGTTCAGACCTTTGACGATCTTAGCAAAAGTTCCCTATAAAAACAAAGGTATGTCAAGGACGCCATGATAATCTTCCAGATCAAACAACATGATGATGAAAGTCTCAGAGACTTCGTCGAAAGTTACAAGAAGGAAGGTTTAACTTACGCCGATGAAAAGGTTAGGGTTGCAGGGTTCATGAATGCTATAAATTCCAAATATCTCACAAGAGACTTCAATAAATGCCTGCCCAAAACCCTTGAAGAAACACTCGAAAGGGCTGAAGCCCACATTCGAGGAGAATAAGCTGAAGACATCAAAGAAAAAAAAGAGAGAACTCTTAACTGTAGCTTCCAGTATGGCTCTTATGACAAATGGTTCAAAGGTTCGGATTCCTGTAGGCTTGAAGGCCGGAACCCTCCAAGCCGAGAAAAAACCATAAACTTTACAGCCTTAACCAAGACTCCGCAAGAGATCTTGGCAACCGAAGAGGTAAAACACACCTTCCACCCTCCTCAACCTTTGCCAAAAAACAAAAGATCGAAAAAATCAAGCCAATATGGTAAGTTTCAAGAATAGAAAGCTCACCATACCAATGATTTCTTCCAACAAAAAAAAGGATCGAAGAAGCCGTCAAGTCCGAACAGGCCCACTTGGTTAAAGGGGTCAAGGACAAGATGGTTGAAAAAAATAATAATAATAATAGTGAACATGGTCGACCTTGAAAACGAAGCTTCCCACAAACGTCATCATTCCAAGGCATGGGAACGTCAATATGTTTGCTTCCCACCACCAGAAGGAGAGTTGCTTTCAAACCCTCTGGTGATGGAATCCAACATAGGAACCATCAAGACACAAAAGGCTTACATTAACACCGGTGTAACCACTAAAATCATGTTTGAGAAAGGCTTTAACCCTCTCAGCGACGATGAACGTTCAAAGCTTCAACAGTCTGAACCCTCCATCGAAGGTATCGTAGACATACCCATCCAGCCTTTAGGCCAAATAACCCTTAATGTTTGTTCAGCGAGAGAACATAGGGACGAACCGAATAACTCACTTTTGCGGTGATCAACATCCCTTCCAATTATGGTATCATCATAGGAAGGCCAGGGTAAAGTGTGTTCGGAATGGCAATTTCAGTTGGTCAAGGCACTGTGAAGTTTCCCGCTGAAAATGGGATAGCAACCCTTCAACCTACCCAAGAAGCTTTCCTGGTTGAAGGTGAAAGCTCAAGAAAGGACGAATACGATGAACAAGGGTTGAACATAAACCCAAAATACCCTCAACAGGGGATAAGGGTAAACACTAATCTTTCCAATGAAACCCTCTCATACCTTGAAAAGTTGCTCTTGCACTACGTCTTTGCTTAGTGCCCGGAAGATATGACCGGCATCCCCCGTAGCATTATTGAAACATGAGTCATGGATCCCATCTGATAATAAGCCCATTATACAAAAGATAAAAAAGCTTGTTCTAACCAGAATCCTTCGAGAGGTTAAGTATCAATCATGGGTGGCCAATCCCGTAATGGTTCGAAAAGTCGAAAAGTTTTGAAGAATGTATATCGATTTTAAAGACTTGAACAAAGCATGCCCAAAGGATTGCTACTCGCTGCCCCAGATAGACCTCAAGGTTAACTCGCTCACAGGCTTCCCGTCCAAGTGTCTTCTTGACACCTAAAAGGGTTACCATCAGATCCTAATAAAAAAAATAATAAAAAACTACATTCCACACTGATAAAGATATATCTTGCTATCAAAAAATGCCTTTTGGTTTAAGAAATGCAGGTGCCACTTATCAACGTCTGGTTGACAAAGCGTTTGCCGGACAAATCGGAAAGAAAATTAAAGCTTA